>CM067569.1:1939624-1942124 GCA_034336665.1 Luscinia megarhynchos
GGCTTCATGGCAGTCCATTCTTTTTAATGTTTTTGGGGTTTTTTTGGGTTAAGACTTCAGCCACCAATGTAACTCCTGAAGAAAATCAAACCAGCAGCCAGGGCATTGTTCAGGTGCTCAACTCATCAGGTTGATGGACAGAATTTCAGGAATATCCATGACTTTGCTTCATCTGGGAAATAATGACAGTGCTCCCCAAAAGTGCTCCTCACAGTGGTGTGAGGTTCCTTGGCTGTGCCCAAGGCTGTCCCACACCATGACAAAACTCTGGGCCATCACCAGCACTTTATTGGCAGGGCCAAGACATAAAAATAACTCCTTAGGCCCCTCCACAGAGCCAGGAACCCACCAAACCCATACCCAGAATGGAAAAAACAAACCAAACAAAACAAAAAAACAAAAAAAAACAAACACAAAAAACAAAAAACAAAACAAAACAAAAACAAAAAAAAGGAAAATCAGTGAATTTAGGGAAAGGTGGGAAGTGTAGGAAGCTGTGTCTGTGATGGAGATCCCTGTAGTCCCATATCCCATGGCAGTGCTTGACAATTATTATCAGACCATGAGGATGTGTCAGAAAAGAAAAAAACAGTATCAGAAATAAAATACTTTAAAACAAAACAAAACAAAACAAAAAAAAAAAAACAAACCAAGCTAAAAAAAAAGGAAAAAATGGAGAAAAGAAATATTAGGGAAAAAAAATCTTAGGAAAAAATATTTTCGGAAAAAAAAAAGCCCTCTGTTCAAAGCTGCTCACCATGTACAGCTGCTGGAACATCTGTGCTGAACATGATGGCACAAGCTGGGATTGTGGCATTGGGGAGGGGGAGGCAGGGAGGGGGGAAGGCACAGCCTGAGGACAGTCCCCAAACGAGGGCACAGGGCCAGGCAGGAGCCCCCAGGCTGCAGCCCAGGGGGTGCCCCCACATTTTGGGCACCTCAGCAAAACCCCCAGATGTGTTTGGGGTCACCTCTGAGGGACAGAGACTCTCAGGCCCTCCCCTTACCCAGCTCAGGGTGATTAAATCAATCAAAGGTTTGGAGGGTGGCACCTTTGCCCAGGAAATTTGTCAGTTTTAATTTTTTTTTTTTTTTTGCAATATCCCAATAAAATAAGCAAGACAGGGCAGACCCTAAAACCTGCTGGAACTGGGGCTCGACAGGTGGAGTTGGCAAAACCTCCTGCACAGGTGAGGATTTTTGGACTTGCTGATGTGGGTAGAAAATTTTAAATCTCTGGCCTGGAATGGGTGCAGGCAAAAAAAGAATGAAAAAGGAAAAATTCAACAACAAGGAAAAAAACAACCCACATTCCTTTGCTCCTACATTGTGATTAAAAAAAAAGAATAAGAAACTAAATAGAATAGAACAGAAATCTGCCTTAATCAAAACAACATTATGCCAAAACCCCTTTCGAGGGAAGGGAAATATCCACAGCAGCACAGCCCTGCTTAAAAATAGAACAGGCTCTGCCTTGTGAGGAACAAAAATACAGAACAACACTTCTGCCAGCCTGCCTTTGAAGGATGTCTGTCATATGCCTGCACTTACTTTACGCCCCTTCCCTTTTTTAAAAGAGGAACAATGCCATCTTCCCGAAAGGAAATAGGTAATAAAAACTCCAGCAGGATTTCCTATTCATAATTTTTCCCATTCATATCCTAATGGGTGAAGGAAAAAAAAATACCAAACCCTCCACCAGCTTTAACAACTTAAATGGCACTTATTAAATAGATATTTTTACATGCCTGGTTTTTTCCTAAATGTGGGATATAGTTTTACAGTTCAATTAAGTTTTTTTTTTCCCTTTTCCAGATCTCCTTCTCAGAGCTGGCTGAATTTGTGCGAGCTGATGTAAAGCATCTGATGACAAAATATCAAATATATTTCTAAAACACCCCGTTGAGATTTTATCTGTGCCATTACATTTTTAATTAATAGAATTTTCCCCCCTCCCCCCCTTTTTTTTTTTTTCAGTTGTTGTTTTACAAATGTTGTGTTTTACTGCCAGTATGATCTCACTGCTTTACAGTATCGATAAATGAAGGCACACCTGCACTATAAAATCTGCTTTATATGAAGCAGGCCATTCATGTTTTTATAGCCCATTTTTCACCCATTGTTCTTGGGTCATGTCATAGGTGTGCTGTAATGTGTGGTGGAGGTGGGAGGCTCGGAGATCCCTCCAACAAAATGGTCTAATTTTGCCAACTTTAGTGCCAGAATCTGGCCTGAAAAATGCAGAATTAATATCCCCATGGACACTCGGCATGATGTCACTTCCCTGCAAATGTCCAAGACAAACAGCTATTTCCAGATCACTTGCACTTATAACATGAATTCTCCCTCCTTTCTTATCCCCAAATTACTATTCCTGTGTTTTCTAGCAATTTTTATGTTAACTTGCTTCATGCCTGAACTTTCCTGACTCTGCGAAAGCCTCGCAGGGTTTTATTGTGTTGCTTCGTGGATGACAAGGTTCATTCCCAACTTCAAGATG
>CM067569.1:1947124-1992124 GCA_034336665.1 Luscinia megarhynchos
TCCTCCTGCTCTCCCTCTTTTCCCTCCTCTCCCTCTTTATTTTATTTTTTTTCCCCTCTTTTCCCTCTTTTCGCTGCCCGCTCCATCCCCGGGTTCGGCGCCGCTCCGGGCGGAGCCACAGCGCCGCCCCGTGGCCGCCGCCGGAACGCGCCGCGCTTCCCAGCGGGAATTTTGGGGAATTTTGGGAAAGGGGGGAAGCGGCTCCGAGATGGGACAAAACCTCTGGAATCGCACCGAGGGTTTTACTCAACTTGGAGGAGAAGCTTGGAGTGGTTTTGTTAAATTTCCCCCCCCCCTTTTTTTTTTTTTTTTTTTTTTTTTTTGCGTTGTTTTGTTGTTGGGGAAGGGGGAAAAATAGAGAGAAAGGAAATTTAAAAAAAAAAAGGGGAAAAGAGAAAGTGGAAAGAAGAAAGAGGGGGAATATATGTTAAGCAAAAGGTAGCGGGGGAACAAAAAGAGAGAGGGAGAAAAGAGTCTAAAAAAGGAAAAGAAAGCAAAAAAAAGAGAGAAAGGAGATAAAATAGAAAAGAAAATAAAAGAAGAAAGGGGGAAAGTAAGAAAAGGTAAAAAAAGAAAAGGAAAGGGAAAAAAAGACAAAAAGAAAAAAGAGATAAATGGGAAAAGAGGCAAAGAAAATGAAAGGGGGGAAAAAGAAAGGCGGGGGGAAGAAGAGGGAAAGGAAAAGAAAGGAAGAAGAAGAGGAGGGAAAGCAGAATAGCAAAAAAAAAAAAAAAAGAAAATAAAATAAAAAGAAGAAACCCAGAAAAATCATCCCCCAAAAAGGCCAAGAAAAAGGCTAAAAATATACCCCCCGCAAAAAAGAGTTAAAAAACGGAGGGGGTGGGAAAGAAGAAGAAGAAGAAGGAAAAAAAAAAGAAAAAAAAAAAAGAAAAAAATCCCGGTGTGACAGGGACTGCAGCAACACCCCGGCACAGCCTGTGCGGATCTTTGATCTCCTGCATCGCATTAAGTAACAAAGAGCAGAGAGTTTGGGGATGCGGAGCCGCGCCGCTCTGATCCCAGCAGCGCCCGTCCCATCCCGGCGCTTCCCCCGGCCCGGAGCCCGCCAGCGAGCGGGGTCTTTACTCCTGGAGCATCTCCTGCGAATGGGGGGGCACTTTCCCCGTCACTGCTGCCCGAAGAGCGTTTAGCCCAAATCGCCGAAATGGTTAAACCTGCGGGATGCGGCTTCTCCCCCTCTAAATGCTCCCACATTTCTTCCAAAGGGTTATTAGTGTTTATTTTATTAAGGCGAGGTGGGGAAGGACTTACACAGCGAGTAAGGAGCTGTGAGTAGCCACACCAGGGGCTGTGTGTGAGCTGACACACAAAGCAGCTCAGCACTGGAATAATGAGCAAAGTTCTTCTGCTGCAAATATTTGGGCACGTTTTATTACAAAACATCCATCGTTCCATGGGCTGCAATTAAAAAAAAATTAAAAATCACCTTTCAGGAGATCCTAGAAAGCTCTGGATTCCCACTTTTCCTGCTGCTCTGCTATGAGGCTTTTCCCTCCCGTCCTATTCCATTCTGTGGCTCTAACGCAGGGCTGAGGAATCAGCTCACCTTCCTCCTGTGTGTCCGTGCAGCCAAAAATCTGCAGCAGGAAAAGATTTCAGGAAGGCTTTCCAAAGCAAGGGGGGAGAAAAAAAAACACCCAGCGTAAGAGCTGCAAAACCTCCGTGCCTGCTCGGAAATAAAGGGAGAGGCATGTGGAGATGTTAATAGAAAAATGGGAAATATTTTTTTAGGAGGGATGTTGAGCACGTTCACTCCATGCCCGGAGCTGGGGACAGGACAATTAATACATCTGACATTTACAATGCAGATGTTTACTGTGTGAATAATAGATGGAAAATGCCTTTGTTTTGGGGAAATAAAGAACATTTTGGTCCAGAAAACACCCCAACTTTGCTCAAGCAACCAGGCAAGTATGAATGGGACTGCTGGTAGCATGTACAATTTAATTCTTGCAGCACTGAAAGGCTGGAAAATCATAAATTACAGACAAAAATATGTTTAATCTAATAAGGGGGGGTTGCAACAGTGGTAAAAGAAATTTGGGTGGGGTGGGAATAGCCTTTGGTGGGAAAAAAAATGTGAATTTCCAGCAGCAGGGTTGTGCAGTGATCCTCTATTTTTAAAACCTGTGCTCCATTCATAGTATTTAAGTGCTTAAATCAGCACAATAAACTTAAATAATTTACTGCTTTGCAAACAGAAAATTGGGCAGAAAAGTGATTTTTGAGGAGCCACTTGGCTCCCTCTGCCCAGTGATTTGGTGCCCTGTAAAATGCATCTGACACTGCTGTTCATTAAGCCGGTGCTATTGAGCCTTCTTCACGTTCATTAGTGATTAATTCAGACAGATATTTAACTTAATAAGGTAAGCAAATAAACAAAAAAATCACTTTCTGTGCCTTAAGGTTTTTTGGCCCTCTAATTGGTTTTGTGCACTAATTATCAAGATTAACACCTTACGCTTTTCTCGGTCCTTACCCTTAGAAATTCCCGGTGGGAAAAGGCAGACAACCTTGGGGGAATCCCTTAAGTGCAAGGGGTTAAGAGTTTGACTTTTAAAAGCAAGATAAGCAGTAAAAAAAAAAAGAAAAAAACCCAAAACCACCAGGAGAGAGGGATTCCAGGTGAATTTTAGATAATGGCAGGGTGAGGATGCACACGCAGGGACACCCATGGATGCGAGGGGAAGCTTTTGTAGGGGCTGGTTTACTTTCTGAGCAGATAACTGGGAGTTTGGAGGTTTTGCCACCCTGATGCCAACCCTCCAGCCAGCCTGGCTCAGGGCAGGGTGGCACTGAGGGTTAACCAGCGGCCTCCAAAAGTTCCTCTCAGCTCTGCTTGGTGTCGGTGCCAAGGCATTGTGATTTCCTCTGCAGAAAATCCCCCCACGGCCCAGCCTGGCTGTGTCCTGCTCCTACCCCAGGCTGGGCTCAAGGAAACCCTTCCCTGTCCAGGCAGCACCAGGGATTCTGGAGCAGCCCCCTGCAGCCAGCCTGGCCCTGCATCCCCCGGGAGCTGCAGCATCCCCAGGGCCCCCAGCCCTCCCTGCCACACTCAAATGTCGAAGTTTGTCGCCCTCCCACCCTGACATCCCCCAGGAAAGTGCTGCACAAAGTGCTGACTCAGCTCCTCTCCCACCCCTGGATTTCCCCCCGTGGGAAAAGCTCTGGGAAGGAAGGGCTGGGATGGGAACTTCTCCTGGATCCGGGAGGCACGAGGTTCATTAACACCCATTTTAGCCCGGGCGCCGGCACGAGTTGTTGCTCGTGACAGTTTGTCAGCACCGTGTGCGACATTTGCTAGGCAGGATCCCGAAATAAACCAATAATTGCCACTTTTCCTGCCGTGGGAAGCCTCACAGATCCACCTCGCTCCTGCCTCCAGCCCCACTGCACTTTCCAGCAGGGTGTTTTTGGGGCTTTTTTGGAGCATTTGGGGATTTTTAAACTCCTTTTCCTTTAATTCTTTTCTTTCTTTAATGGGTGACTGGATAAATTCAGTGGTGGATTTTTGTGACACTAAAGCAGCAGATAAGTCTATGATGCACTCTAGCTATGTGGTTTAAAAATCCCTTACCATATGTTTTCTCACTGGAATGCCTCATCTTGCAAAATTACAGGAACCGAAGCTTAAAAACACAATTAGGTAGTTTAAAATGAAATATTAAAGAAATACCACATATTTTCTGATATGCCTGCGATGGTCTGCCTTGATTTTTTTCCCCCCCTTTTTCTTTTTTTTCTTTTTTTTTTTTCCTTTCTTTTGCATTGTTCTTTGAGTTATTCAAGGAGCCCAAACTGCATTCGATTGTTGTACTAATCATGCTCCACATTTTTCTGATTAGGTTATATAGGCTGTGGTTAAATTATAAATGAAAGAATGAACTACCAGAGTACTTGTCATAACAGTATCTTTTATGTTGTTACAGAAGATTGGGGAGGGGGGGGAAGGAGGAATCAAAAAAGGCTTTCTCTGATGAAGACTCTCCTTGCCTATTTTGTGCTCCTTATAGGATCTGTACAGACAAGGAATGCAATTTGTTGGAATGTTTTTCTCAGGTATTCTGAGTGCTACAGCACAATATCTGTCCACTGAGAAAAATGTGAGAAAACGGGATCCATAATACATAAAGATGCATATTGGAGCACGAGCCCTGTCGTGCACACAAACACACCCTCTCCAACTCCACTTTATTCCATTACTCTGATAGAAAACACACTTGAACTATTTATTTTTTTATTATTATTATTATTTTTTTCTTTTGCCATCCAGGAAAAGAAAATGTCCAAATTTGAAATGATGCCTTACATTGTTATCTCCTGTCCCACTGCATGCACAGCATTAACACAGTGGAGTGGGGGTTTGATGATCAGACATATATATATATTTTTATAACATATATTTTTGTTTCCACAGTGTTATTTTAAGCCATTGGCTGCAAAACTGATTTTAGGGAGAGCTGGAATTGCAATGATCAAACTACTTGACTGAAGGCTCACCTCCACTGCTGGTTTAAGAATATATTTGCTGCTCCTGAAATTAAAAAATATTGTTTAAATACTCCAGCATTTCAGACCTTCTTTGTAGAACCTCTAAAATAAGAAACGCCAGAGGAATAGGGTTTTGCTGCTAAATTTCATCCTTTCCTTAAACACATCATTATTTTCCCCGAGTTCAGCCCGGTGCAGCCGGGCGGTGGAAGGAGGGCAGCCTGCAGACACGAAGCAGATTACACCTCTGGCCAAGCCTCGCATTTAGCCATTTCCCCGGGACTTTAAAGCGGCTCCTGCTCGCTCGCTGCCCCAGCTCTCAGCACAAAGCCCTGCGCGGGTCGCTCGCTGCTCTTTTCTCCCGGAGGTGAACGCTCCGGAGCATCCGCGGGGTTCTGGCAGGGATGCGGGCCATGCTCTAATTGCCGGGCCGGGCAGGGACGCGGGGCAGCCCCCGCTTGTCCCCCGTGGCAGCCGTGCCTGTGAGCGCTGCTTTTTGCACCCCTGCAACCTGCCCGAAGGGCTCTGAGCTTTTTTTTTTTTTTTTTTTTTTTTTTTTTTTGGTGGGGTGCTTTATTGGAGGAACTGTCACATTGCTTGCCGGGATAACAAATCTTGTTTTATAGCACTTGGTGGAGTTTGGTTAGGGGCTACCTCTGAGCAACATGAACTTGGCCTTGCTGTGTGTCTTACACTAATACCTTCCCTCCTGTAAGGAATCAGGGTACTTGAGAAACAGCCTGCAGCCATACAGCTGATTATTTCACCAAATTTGCATCTTTTCAACAGTAATGGGGATGGCTTTCACAAATGCTCCCAGGCTCTAAATAGACGCTAAGTGGCTGTTTCTAGTTGCTTCCTTCCCTCTCCCCCTGGGCCTGGCACCCTGGGGGCACCCAGGACCTGCTGCCTGCTCAGGGATGCTCAGCCTCCTGCTCCGGGGTCAGCCGTGCCCAGGGCTGTCCCTTGGAGGGGCTGGCCTTGATTGCTGAGTGCCCTGGGCTGGGTGCAGAGCAGGCTCTGCTGGGATGTAGGGACTGGAAAGGGGTGATGAGCAGGGAGAGGATCTGGGGGGCAGAGAGGGTCACCCGGTGCCTGAGGATGGAAAATGGGAGGACCTGGAGGGATAAATTTCCTCGAGGGTCTCTGCAGACTGGGCTGGGACTGAGGAGGTCAGCTTCACCAGAGGCAGAAATTTATTGCTTGTTCTTGATCTTGTTCTTATTGGTGCTGCTGTTGTTCTTCTTCTTGCACTTATTCTTGTTCTTCTTGTTTTCTTGTTGTTCTTGTTCTTATTCTTGTTCTTCTTGTTCTTGTTCTTCTTGTTCTTATTGTTCTTCTTCTTGTTCTTGTTCTTCTTCTCCTCCTCCTTCTTCTTCTCCTTCTTCTCCTCCTTCTTCTTCTCCTTCTCCTTCTTCATTTTTTTATTACCACCATCAGCATCACAATTACAATCTGAGGAACAAAAGGATTTAAACAATAGATTTATCTTAACAAAAACCCCAAATGTTCTTGTGAAATGTGGTGGTGTCTCCAGCCTCCCTGTGAGGTGTGGGGCACAATCTGTGCCCTGCTGGGACTGGGTTTCCACAATTCCACATTCCTGTGTCAGAGTCTCAGCTGCCTGGACTTCCCTGGTATTCCAAACGTTTTTATTCCTTTCAGATGGTGCTTGGTGTCCAACAGACCATCACCTCAGACAAGGAGGAACAGCTGGCTCAGAGAAGTTGTGGCTGCTCCATCTCTGGAATTCCCAGCTTGGATGGCACTTGGAGCAAGCTGGGACAGTGGAAGGTGTCCCTGTCCACTGGCAGGGGTGGAGCTGGATCATCTTTAAGGTCCTTTCCAACCCAAACTCTCCATGGTTCTGTGTATGCCAAGAGCCCTGTGCCAGGAGACAGCTGCAAAGAGGATGCTCCAGCTCCTGCTACATCTTTGCCAGAGTTTCTCTCTTTCTTGCTGACATTTCCCATGGATAAAGGGTGCAGGATCAGGGTGAAATCAGGTAGGAAATGTCATATTCTGCTTTTGTTTGAACCCTAAATGTGTGGTGTCTGTCATGGGCTTATAGCACCTCTTCCCCATCCCCATATTTTCTAAGTCCAAAGCATTGCCAGACTGATAAAACTTAAAACCTCCCCCAAAGCCACAGTAAAACATCAGTACTGGTCTCTCTTAAAATCCACAAAAGGAAACTTAAGGATTAGAGCAAAGCCTTATTCCTAATTTACCTGTCTTGCATAAGTATTCCAGCACATAATGCTCCTTGGGAAGGATCACCCACAATTTGGAGTTTTTCCCCTCGTTTAGGCACCTTGGGGTGAGTTAAAAGGCAGAGGAAACTCAGAGAGTGGTTATATGTGGTTGAGCACTCATTATAAAATGGATTACAGGTACAGTAAACCATAAAGACTGTTTTAGAGCCATTAAGGTTCAGCTTGTCACTGCTGACATGGACACACTCTTACACCATATATCCCTGACATGTCAGGAGGTGCTTAGGGATGCTTTCATACATGTTTTATTGAAATGACAGGCTATAGCTTCTTTGGCTGCTGTATATATGCATGGCTGTATGCTAGAAATCCAAATTAAACCCCTCTTGGAAAAAAAAAAAAATCCCCCTTACTCATATGTAATGAATCCCATCTTCAGTGATAAAGTTGTCACCTACGTTTTATTTTTAATGTGCTTTGTAATAGAATAATGAAATCACTTTTATCCCTGGAATAAAATGTGGCTGAAATCAATGAGATTTACACTGAAGTGAACTCTGCAGTTGATAAAATGTGAGCTCAAAACCAAAGCAATTTAGGGTAAGAATGAGAAAAGTATCAAACCCCCTTTTTAAAATGCCTTTCCCTCTGTATGCAGATCAATTGTTTCTCCCAGGCTGAGCCTTTGACTCGTTAGTGCTTTTTGTCTTTCAGATCCAAGAAAAACTTTACATACAATTATGGGGACTTGAAAATAAGATTTTTGAGTGGAAATACCAAGAGAGTCATCACTGCAGAGAGTGGGATCTCAAAACCTTGCAGGGCAAAAATTCACCTTCATTAAATGTTCAGAACAGAAGGAATGTGGGATCTGGTCCTTCATGTCCTTTGTCTAAGCAGTTGCCACATAGAAGTTAATTTAAACTTGTGGAGTGTGTGGAGAGGTGTTTTCTACAATCTAAGACTAGACAGGGGATAAATCTCCCTGGTGGAAGATAGTAGGGCCTGGCAGAGGCTGCTCAGAGAAATCGTGGCTGCCCATCCCTGGCAGTGTCCAAGGCCGGAGCAGGCCGAGCGACCAAAGCACAAACAGCTCCTGAAATTAAAAACGAACTTTTGCTGGAATTGTTGAGGCCTCTGAAGGGGGGAACTCAGTGCAAACATAAAATCACCTATTTTTCAGGTCAGCAAGGTGCAAACCTCGCTGTTGGTGCCCCAGACAAGCCCAGCACACAGAGCAGGAGCAGGGGCTGAGGCAAGGGGTGCCCAGGCCTGTCCTGCAGCAGCATCCTGCCTGCATAAATAAAATCCTCTTGCACTTCCAATGTTGCCCTAAAATTGACTTCGAGGGTCGCAGAAAAGGGTAAAAACAATAAGGGAAAGAAAGAAAGGCTGGTGGATGGCAGGAAAATGAACCTGTGCTGGAGTGAAGCAGCAGGGATGGGGATGTGAGATCCCAGTCTCCCTGCAAGGTGGGCAGGGGGTGTCCCAGCTGTTTCTGCACCAGCTCAGGGCTGCTGGCAAAGCTGTGGTGCCCCTGAGCAAAGAGATTTCCTAAGAATCCAGTTTGGTTCCCAATTCTTTGAATAAAAATCTGTGAGTGCTTTGCACCATCACGTTCCCTGCCATGAGCAGGGGGAGCAGGAGGAGGAAAACTTTCTTGTCAAAATTTTCCCCTCTGCACCAGAACTGATGTGGATGGAGAGCTGAGGGTACAGAGTCACCACTGACCACCTGGAATTATTATGATCAGCAGATTTTAATTATTGGTAGGGATTGAAATATTAATCCCTGTGTTGATACTTTGAACATTACCCAGAAATTATCCTATTTGTGGGTGCTGATTTCTCTGTGTAATGACCCAGCTACAGGATTCTGTGAACATGTAAATTTAATCCAAATTCACCTGAAATACAGAAAATCATAAGAGGAAAAATGTAAAATACCCTGTGGTCCTGTGTGACCAAGGGTTTAACACTGCACCAAGGAACTTTCTCAGTATGGACTGCTCCAGCTCAGTTACAAAAGGAACTCATCCTCTCAGCTTCATCCTCAATATCTGCATTTATGTGATGCTGAGTTTTCCAGAGCTGCAATGGTCAACAAGAGATCCCAATTTTAGCTCTGGGAGTTTCTGGGTATTGACAACATGAATTGATTTCAGCACAGAACATTGAGTTTTAGAGGCCCTTGAACACAAACTTATCAAAAGAGTTTTGAACCTTTGTTTTTAAACACATTTGATCTGATGTCAGGCTTGGGTTGCATCAGCTCCTCTTAGGGGTGGGGAAATTCTGGTGTGTGGGAAGCCTGGAAGAGCCACATCCAGCCCAGCAGAGACTCAGCACTTTGAGACATCACAGAAATTGCAGGAAATCCAAAACTTTTCCCACAGACTTAAGGAAAAGACTTTAAATAAGGGGAAAGATTTAAAATAATATTATTTGAGTGGTGAGGCTGTCCAGAGAGGTTGTGGACTCATTTCTAGAAGTGTCCAAGGCCAGTTTGGACAGGGTTTGGAGTAACTTGGGATAGCAGAAGGAGTGGTATGAGATGGTCCTTAAAGCCCCTTCCAACCCAACCCTTCTGTGGTTCTGTGATTCCAAAATTTTGGCATGGTGGTCAGTGGTGGGAGACATTATCTCATTCCTAAGGAGCATCAGGGAGCATGGAACATGAGCAGGAAAATCTGGGAAGGGCACTGAGGATGTGCATGGGGAAGGGGCTGCTCCCTCTTTGCCAAATTTCAGACATGAGCATGATGAAGGTGATTTTGCCCCCCACGCTAAAGAAGGAAAGACATTAAATGTTTTGATATGAAAAGAAGTTTTCCATCTCTCCATGCTGCCATACACCAGGGCAAGAGGTTTTTTGGAATGAAGCAGGAGGGATTCCTGAGGAATTGGTGGGTGGAGGAGAAGCAGGGCTGGGGTGAGGACACCCCCTGTGTCCCCATCCCATTATCCCATCCTGTTATCCCATCCCATTATCCCATCCCATTATCCCATCCCATCCCATCCCATCCCATCCCATCCCATCCCATCCCATCCCATCCCATCCCAGGAACACTCAGACACATCTAATTACACCATCCCCCCTTGTATTGACTTTAGAAATTGCTTCCTGTTAATTAAAGATGTTACCTTTGAAAATCTGCCTTGGCCACATTGAAATGCTTCTCTGTTTGTGATGAGCTCTAAATGAATGGGGAAGAAATGTTTGTGTTCGAGGCTTTTATTTGTTTTTTGGCAAAATTCCTTGAATAAATTAGCAGATGGTATCATTAGGTGACACTAGGTATATATTTGGGTACCCAGCAGATAATTTAAGTAAATAGCTAATAAGATAAGTGCACAGGGCTCTGTATCTGCACACATGCAGATATTCTATTTGAACTTAAAATACAATTACTTATCAAATGTCTCCATCAGGGCTTCACTCTGTAACAGAGAGAAATTGCTGCACAAGCCCAAAGTGCTCTCTGTGTTTTGACTTGTACTTTTGACTTTTTCTTCCTCTGGTAACCCCATTATTTTTGTCCCCACTCAGAGCTCTGACCTGTGCTACATGGAAAGTTTTGAGATGAAGTCATTTCTGGTTTGAGTTACTGGAGAGACTTTAATTCATCCAGCTGTGCCTGCTCAACAACAATTCCAGCATTCAGCATTGACAACACACCATCAGCAAGAGAAATCAAACAGAAAAGGCAGGCAGTGTTGAAAGGAACACTTAAAAACTGCTCTCATTTGTAGAATTTAACATCATCAAAACACTAAATGTAAATATGAGCAGGAGGAAAATGCTAAACTCATCAGTCAAGGTATTTCACTAAAAAAAAAAAAAAAAAGCTTTTATATATTTTTTTTGATGGAATGTTAATGAAAACCCCAAAGGAAATATCATTGAACATAAAGATGCATCTTAAAAAAATTAAAAAACCCCACTAAACTCATTTGCTGTAAAGGACCTCGTATTATAAAATACATGACGTGTTTCCCTTGTTGAATATGTATTTAAACTCATGTTTTACCAGGAAAAAATCCTGCCACTCCTGGTTTCAAGTGCAAGCCAGGAGCTCAGTGTGGAAGGGAGCAGCTACATTTCAGTTCTAATGGACTCAGAAATCAAACTGAGAGTGTTTCAGGATTTCTGAGAGCAGTTATTCCTTTCAAAATAATTCCTTAAACTGGAATGTAATTAATAAATGTTCAGCCACACATTATTGAATTGCCATTCCAAAAGAAATAAGGGAGTAAAACATCTTTTGAGCCAAAAAGAGACAAAATATAGATCTGCCTGGTGGTATTCAAGGGTGTAAAAATAATTTCTCTTGGAAGTCTTTCCCTTTTCAATCGATAAAGTGCAAAAGAGAGACTGAATTTTTCATCTCCTTCTCTCATTGCCTGAGATGATGCTCAAATTGTCTTTTTGAAAGGTGGTTGATCCAGACAGAGCTGTCCTGGGAAGGAAGGGAGATGTTCCTGCTCCTGCCTGTCTGGAGCCAGCAGCACACATCCAAGAAGCATTTCCACACTCAGCTGACACAGCCTATTTACCTCAGGCCATTGCTGGAGCTGAATATTCAGATTTTGGTGGTGCTCTGGCTCAGAAGCACCAGGAGGAAACAGAGGTGGGCACCCCTTGACTCCCCTCACTTGCCTTGTGGCCTTGCAGTGCATCCTCTGTACATTTTGGTCTGGCAGCAGCGATGGAATTTCATTTTAATGACCCGAGGTATGGATTTGATGGCTGACAGTGGCATCTGGTTTTAATTAAAGTGTGAGACTGGAGCAAGGAGTGCACCCCGACACCTTCAGGGGCTTTGCACCAGCATTCCCAAACCAGCAGCAAAGAGAAGCTGGAGGTGATGTGCTGTTGATCTGCAGCAGCTTTCTGGGAGGAACCAGCCTGGCCCCACGTTTCTGAGCCGTGTTCCCGTTCCTCCTGCTCGTGCTGCATCTTGCAGCTCACGCTGGCACACCCCTGCAGCCCAGGGATGCCCTCTGAGCTGCTCAACAGACTCGTGCTTTTTTCAGTGCCTCTTTTCTCACTTCAGATTTGCCATAAATAAATTTCATTGGTTTAACTGCCTTTTAAGTACAGAGGGAAAATTCTGGTTGTCGGACAGGCAAGAAAAATCGCGATTGAAGATGCAAATCACTTCTTTTCCCTTTAAACAATACATACTCTGCTGCCTGCATTTCCCCAAAGATACCACTGCAGCTACACATGGTTGAAGTCTGTTTTACCCTTCTATAAGGCAATGTGACAAATGATTTAGGGGGAAGTAATCTCTAATCAGCAGAACTTCAGACCACACGGCCCAGAATTATTGTCAATTTAATTCCGTCTCGCCGACACAAAACTCTGAAGTGTTCCTTCCCGTTGGAAGTTTTGCAGCTGAATAATAAATAAAAGAGGGTGCAGTACAAGTGCTGCATAATGTAATTGTAGGCTCTTTGTTCTTGTCAATCAGCTTGAACACGAGTTAAGTCATCCTGGATGTCACCATGATCACATCCAGAGCGGGTGGCTCCGAGTTTGGGTGAGGAAGTTCCTTTCATAAAGAGGAGTGAGGAGAAGGTTTCAGGTGCTTTATAAAACTTTGACTTCCCTCCTACTGCCAGGCAAGAAAGCACAATAATGCATGCATGAATTGCCAATAAATCAAAGGCCTGCTTTTTTTTTAATTCCTATTTTGACATGTACATACATAGCATTTTTAAGAGATAGCTCCAAGGTAGCTTCTCAGTCCTTGATCAGATCATGAATTTAATTAATTCAGTGTAGACATGTCATAGATTTAAACCCTTTAGAATTACATTTTTAATACAGATCTAACATTTAATGTCCTTTTTCATTTTTTTCTCGGCGAGTAAAAAAAATCCCTTAATACTCTGGTAGCAATTTTTTCCTCTTATTATGAGACTGTGCCTCCTTCCTAATTATGTGGCTGCAAATTATTTACTGTAGTTTTAAATTAAGGAAGGAGACAAGTAATCCAGTGTAAAAAACACTGTTCCAACTTCAAGAAGAAATGAGTGTATATGTTTAATTTCTCTTTAGGCATCCAGCTGTACAGTCACTGTATAATGGAAGGTTTGAGACAAAATGGTCCCCCACCACCTTACCTCCGTGTAATGCAATTTAGCTTCATTAAATTACTGGAGGGCCAGTTACTTAAGCAGAATATTGATTTTCAGTCTGGGCCATGTTTAACATAATTCTGCGTAGGCAACAGCTAATTCTGCATTTGAATCTCACACCCTAATGGAATTACACGAGGTGGCTGACCATGGGCAAGGCAGGGCTGGGCTGGGGGCTTTAACCCTTCCTCCTCCTCCTTTTCCTCCTCCTCCTCCTGCTCCTGCTCCGTGCACTTCAAACATCCACGGTGACAAATTCCTCGTTTCTTCCATGGAGCTGCTGCCTTTCATCTGGGGATGTGTAGCCCCGAGCTAGGTTTTGGTGCTGTAAAATATCCGTGGGGCTATTTTCCTCCAGCAACCTATAGCCTGGTCTGTGTGGCCCCAGGAACAGCGTGGAATAAGGGATTTCCTCCAGTTCCTAACCCCAAACACCATCTCACAATTAAAGGATGGGTTTTGAATTAATTAAAACCTGGTAAAATGAACCAAGTCTTTGGCAGGAAAGTGTGTTCTTCCCATCGCTGCCTTGAAGGCTGGTCATTATTTTTATTTATTATTCTGTTTAATGATGAGATACAGTTTACAAGCCATTGAATAATAATAATTTCAAATGGTTCCCTGTGAGTTATAGTTTGTCAGTGTCTTAGAATTTAAATGGTGTGTGGGGAGAAATAGTGGTTATCGCCCACATTAATGGGGGCCTTGGTGGAGGGGCCTGATGCTGCCTCAGTGGGTTTGAGATTTGCAGTAATGGGGTGAAAGGGGCTCTCACAGGCCTCAACTTCAGCAAACTCTGCCCACTGGAATCCTCTAAATTAATCAAAATAGCAAATAGAAAAATACCAGGTAGGGCTTTGGTTGATGATGGTTTTTAGTTTTTAAATCTAACAGCTGAACTGTTCCTCTCAGTTCTCACTCCCTGGGGAGTAAAATGTTTCATCCTTCCACAAGTGCGAACACAGTCCCTGCTTGTTTTGGAAATTTTGTGCAGAGGTGGGTTCATAAGACCATTTTCTTTCCCAGAAATGCTGCTACATGGCAGAGAATTGCTTGAGGGCAGCTTAAAACCTTAGCTGGGAAGAGTCTCTGCTTTAAATGAACTTATTATGGCCACTCTTTTGCATTCAGCTTGTTTTCCACTCAGGTCCCAAGTAAATTGATTTTTAAAGTTCTTGCTGTGCCATTGATGCTGCAAAAGGTTGAGTTCATGCTTAACTTGAGTGTTGTGCCCCATCCTGCTGAACCCAGGGAGGAAAGAGGGATTTGGGACCAGCAGCTGGGTTTAGTTTCACCATGCTCAAGTTTAGACAGGGACATTTGGGGTGGAAAAAGATCATCAAATCCAACCATTCCCAGCACTGCCAAGGCCACCACTGCCCGTGTCCCCAAGTGCCACATCCACATGGATTTTAAATCCCTCCAGGGATGGGGACCCCAAACCTCCCTGGGCAGCTGTGCCAGAGCTTTACAGCTCCTTCCATGAAGAATTTTTCCTCCTGTCCAACCTGAACCTCCCCTGGTACAACTTGAGGCCGTTTCCCCTTGTTCCATCCCTTGTTTCTGGGGATTCCCAGGCAGCCTTGTCATGGATTTGGTTGTGGGTTCCTGGTTTTGTTGGAGGTCTGGGGTTCTGCTGTCATCAGAATGCAAATCCCAGCTGGCCAGGGCCATGCTGCTCGTGCTAACTCCTCAGGACTCGCCTCTCACATGCTCTTCCCCCCTTCCCTTGGAAGTGCACTGCTGAAATCAGTGATTGCTTCCACAGTCTGGGCCAAAATATGCAATATGCTAACCCAATTTGTCATTGGGAGTCAATAATTGGCACCAGGTGCATCACTTAGCATCCTGTCAGGAATGTGGTGTGTCAGCTGATGGATGACTCAGAGCTTCCTCCTGACATTGAGCATCATTTGCTCCCTATCATGGTCTGTGGTCCTCTGGATCTTTGCATTTCAGAGGTGGGAGAGAGTCTTGCTCCCTTCCCTGTGTCCTGGTGCCTCCTGTGCTGTCACATTTCTCATCCCAAAATGAGGATGCAGAGGACAAACCCATGGATAAACCATGATGAAAGGGACAGGGCAGGAGATACCTGTGAAGAGCCAAACTCCAACTCTTTGTCTCTTCAGATTTTCCTCCGCTTCTCACCAACTTTAACCCATGACAAGGAGCTCCACTGGTGCCAGAGAAGCTCCTTCCAGGAGGAGGTGTTCACCACTTTACACAAGGTAGCAGGATCTGGCCACATGTAATTAATACAAATATGTGCATAATTTAAAGCTGCCCCAGGAAAGCCTTAAATTACATGATAACCATGCAGACACTGGCCTAGGAAGGAAAACATGGGGAGTATCTATTAGAGAAATTAATTATATGTAAGATTGTCTTCAATAACCATGTGGGAATGATTAAGTAATCAGTCAAATAAAAGATTTAATAACAAATTCCCTATCAATTATCCATGAACACCCAGTAAAAATTAAGTAAAAATAATTTTCGACGCATTAATTTTAACATGAAAATATTGTAACATAATTAAGTGTAATTTCTTGCAGCAAAACACACTCCTAACAGCAAAATAAACAATCCAAGGAGTAGTGTTTCCTGAGGAAAAGCAGCAGCTGGAGATGGGTGCTGGCACTGGGAGGTTTGGACGAGGCCAGCTCAGATGAGAACCAGCAGAATGTGGGAATTGGGGTTGTGGGGGCCATGCCCAGTGTGAAGGTCACAGCTGTCCCCATCCTGCTGTCCAGGCACTAAAAGGTGAAGGAAATCAACATCCCAGCTCTGCCAAAAACAGGGATGAAGCAACCTGGAGGCCTGGAATAAAGCAGGCTGCTCCTAAAACCAGCTCAAAGACAAATGCTGCATTGGATGTTTCTAACCTGGCCTTTTCTGGAGGATTTTTTTTGGTCTGTCTTCACCTTGTTTGTCCTTTTTGGCAATTATTCCTTTTATTTTCAGGCTGATAAATTCACTTGATCACTACTACCCCCTACAATGCCACTAAGGATGGGAGTCAGCTCATTTATCACAGTCTTCCAAGAGTTGGGTGTCTATTTTAGCCTTCACATCCAAGATATTTCTCTGGTTTATGGGGGGAAGGGGATATTTTAACCAGTTCTTTAAAGATGAAATTAATTGTCCTGTGGAAGTATCTACTTCTCCTAATGTTTTAGATGACTGACTTTCACTGGAAATCGAAATTTTTGACGTTGAGTGAAGGTCAAGGTGAAAAGAAGCATCTGAGAGAGTGGTCCAGAGCTCAGTGAAGTCAATGAGAACATTTCTATTAACTTGAGTAGGTTTTAAACAGGCCCAAGCTGCAATTTCCTAAAAGTGAAATGCTCTGGCTGTACTGAAGGCAGAGCAATTGTGGGATGCATTAAGAACCCATCTGGCCCAATACCTGGGAGCTGGGATGAATCCCTGGAAGTGCCCAAGCCCAGGTGGGACTCTGGAGCTTGGAGCAACCTGGGGTCGTGGAAAGGGGTGGAATAGGTGACCTTGAGGTCTCTTTCAACCTAAACCATTCCATGATTCCAAGAATATAAGGAAGGGGAGGTTTTCTTTGTCCATTTTCCCATCTCCAAAAATCTGCATCTCTGGGACTTCCCCAGCCAGAGGTTGTGTTTAACAGCCTGTGAAGGACCAAGAAAGTGTCCAAAGGCAAGGAAAACAACCCAGGCCAGCCAGAGTGTTTTGTTTGGCCAACACTGCATCTGGTTTTCCCCCACAGAAACATTAAAATAGTGGGATTTGATCTAAGCATTCCTGTGCAACTAAGAAGGAGCAACTTTCTGTGAGGTCCTTTGCAATAAGACCCCATCAAATCAGCTCATAGATGCTGTGAGGGTTAGATTTTATTCCTAGATAACCAGGGAATGTGTAGAAACAATTGGGAGTGAAAGATTTGACTTTTCAAATGAGAAAATAAATTGCTTTTAAAAAAATGTGCTTACTAGGGACAAAGATAGAAAATAATAATAAAATAAAAAATCCCTCCTTTTTCAGATTTGAGCAATCTTGCAATAATTCTGTAATAGTTCTTTCTGTATTTCTCATAAACCCACAGTTTTCTTTGGATATAGGATACAGCTGGATGAAAAAAAGGGCATGTAATGAATATGTTTTTGTGTTGTTACCACAATGTTTGCTCCCACATCAGGGTTCTGCATACTCTGTTTTTCCAAAAACAAACTGAAAACTCTGTCCATTCCTCTCACAGCAAATGCTAATTAGAAAGGAATTGACATCTACTTGGACTTGCAAAATGTTATTTATCTGCAATATTCTGCAGGCAGCAGCTCACATGGTAATTGTGCTTCTGAGCAATAGTTAATTAGTCCAAATTCTGGAGTTATATTCGTGTTCTACTGAGTTGCTTGGAGGGCTTGAATCTAGAGAGGGCTGGAAAATTTTCAGCAAGGATTTCTCATGAAAATAATGGGGGGTTTCTTTTTCTTTTTATCAAAATCTGAGAAATAACCTGCCAAACCAATCATTCCCTCCCAGGAGCCTTGCAGAAGGCCTGGATGTTAATTGCATTTAACCTAGAACAGCAGAGCAGCTTTTTTTTTTTTTCTTTATACAATAACTAATATGTAAACTACTGTTGCACTTTGAAATTACTTTCACTTAAATTCTATTATTGGAGCTCCTCAGTGGAAGATATCCAGGGTCCATTTCATTAAAAAAGACTAATTACACTGGAAGCGTGCAACCTACCCGCCAATCTTGCAGGAATGGCAGGAAAATGAGCATTCCAGAGATACAGCACACTTATTTGTCCTGGCATCCCTGGGAAAGGCTTCTACAAGGATGCAGGGGAGGCCAGAAATGAAATTCTGATTGGTAATGAAGGGGCACTTCTTTTTTTTTTTTTTTTTTTTTTTTTTACCCTGTAATTGCAGGAATTTACATGGATTGGCTGACAGGTAAGGCAGTGGAAATATCTCCCTTATAATTTCCATTGATTAAAAAAAAAAAAAAATAAGGGAGAAAAGGCAGCTCTGCCACACCAGACCAGACACACTCTGACACTCTAATATTCCTTATATTTATTTATAGAGACAATCTGGAAGCTCCATAAATTTTCCAGGGGATCCTCACAATAAAAATACACCTTGTGGAACAAAAATATAAACTGGCAAGCTGATCATAGGGCAGATTGGAGGATAACAACAACTGTGGAATATTCCTGGAGGACACTGCCACGTCCTTCTGGTTTGGGAAATCAGTTTGGGAAACCCAGCATCCACCAGGGAATCAGCACTGGGAAGGATAAAAGGTTTTCCCTTTAAAAAAGGGTTTTGCTGGTCCATCCATCCTCAGAAACTGCTATTTTTGAACTCTGATTTGGTGGGTTTGGAGCTTTCTGGAGAGTGAGCAGTGCTGGGAACAGGCTGTGCTGTATCCCATGGGAAATGGAGATGGCTCAGCTGGGGTAGGTGTGGCTTTGGTGGTCACCAGGAAGTTTTTCCCTGAAATTCCAACCTCTCTGGAGGAGTTGCTCTGCTCACAGGGATTTCTCCCAGCTCTTTGGAAATTATTTGTTTAATTAGCAATGGGGTGATTCCAGTCCTTACCAGCACTGAAACACTTGGGATAGGGGCTCTGGAATGGTGGGGAAATGCACCAATTACACTAAAATTAATGAATTTATTACAATTAACTAGATTTTAATGGATTTTGTTTGCCACTTTGACTGTTCTGCTGATGTCACTGCTGGAGCAGGATCAGGGTAGTTTGTAACCTGCCAAAAGTTTCCAAGTGATGTTGGACTTTGTGTCACCAGTGTTATAAATTCTCTGGCAGCTGCTGGGTCCTTGGCCAGGGTTTTGTCCCACAAGTTCCAAATCTTCAGTGGCAATTGCAGAACCCACAGCAAACACACTCTCACAGGTTTGGGATATGTTCCTTGTTTGCATGTAAAAGTGATTACATTTTTGTCTGCCAAGGAATCCCAGAATTCCAGAATGGGTCAGGTTGGAAGGGACCACAGGGGGGTCATTTACTCCAGAAATATAATTATGGGAATCACTGCTCCCCTGGCTCCTGGGACAAGTTTTCCAGGGGTTTTGCACCACTAGAAGCAATTTCCCTCTCTGTGTTGGAAGGGTTGGAGTCCACAGTGGAGCTGGCCCTTTCCCAACCTGGGAAAAGAGGAAAAACAAGGCTGAGGATGCCAGAATTGAGAAACCCAGGCCCAAGGTGTGCCAGGGTTTGAAAGCTCCAGCCTGGCTTGCTGTGCCACCCTCTCCCTGCCAGAAGTCACGGCAGGAGTGAGAATAATGCTCAATTCTTCTGTCTCACACGTTTCTGCATCCATGAATTCGACATCAGAGCAATTCCAGTTCTTTGTTCCTCCCGTTGGGAGAGTGAAAAATAAACACTTAGCACAAGGAGCAAGCCCATGGACATGCAGAGGTTCTGGTCCTCGAGTTAGGGCCATTAAAACATTGCAGAAACACTTGTGACACCCTGGTTTGTATTTCATTAGCAAAGTGCTCCTGCCAAAAATGTGAGACCTTTAGAACTTGTTGGTACTAAAAGTGCAGCTGACCTTGTGCAGTACCAAAATATTCCTGACTCCATAATCTGTGTTGTCAAAACAGTTTTATTTTGCCCTGAATGTACAAAATCAGGGAGTTTTGGGGTGGAATTGTGCCTTGCAGGAGCTTGTGGCCATGCTGGATGGGAAGGAAGACAGAAAAATGTGATCCAGGCAAGAAATGTTCAGTGTGGAGTGATGGGGTTGGGGTTTGGCTCTGGTGATGGGAGATGGGATCTTGTTGTCATGGGTGTCCTTCAGGCACTATGAAAGAGGAAATGAAAATGCAAAATAGAAATCCAAAACTGAAAATAAAAAAACTGAAATTTCTATTCATTGTCTCCTGGTGCTTCTATGGAAAGTAACAGACCCTACTTGGAGCAGGAAATAAATTTGCTGCAAGAAGAGATGGTGGGGTGGGAGGACTTTTATGTGCTCTGTAAGACCAGGATACAGGAGAGTCCAAAGACTCCAGACTACTGAAGAAATATTCTTATTCTTATTATTCTTAATAATAATAATAATAATAATAATAATAATAATAATAATAATAATGGGATTTGCTGTTCTAAATTAATAAAAATATAGGATTTTAACTCTTCCAGCCTTCATCTTGCCAAGATAGATAAAACAACAATTCCTGTTTCATTGCCTAGGCAAAACCTGTCATCCTGACAAGTAAAGATACAGAAGATATTTTGTTAGGAGACTCTATTTCGTGAAATCCCTGTCAATTGTTTGAACAACTCCTCAGTGTACTCTGCACACTCTCAGCTCCATCTAAATAATCTGAATGTCCTAATCCATTGATTTGTGCATTATGCTCATAAAGACATTGCATTTGAACTTGATATGAAATAAAAGGCTCTGGACAGTCAATACTCCTCAAGCAAGCACTTCAAAGATTTTATGGGAGGGTCAGTGACCTGTGCACTGAGACTGGCCCTCAGCTGTCCAGGGAGAGCCCTCTCCACGCTGGGGCTCTGAACTGCCCTCTCCCTCTTTCCCCAGGCACCACACACAGCAATAACTTATTACAAGCCCGTGTTTCCAATTGTGCATACAAGGAAAAACATCCAAACAACGCAGCTGAAAAGAATCCCCTTCAGAGATGAGCTCCTGTTTTATTGTTTCTCTTACCAGGTGTACAGGGCTCAGTATTTAGAGTGATTGCTCTCCATGTACAGCTTTAGCAAGCTCGTGTTCTCAGCAGTGAGGAGCCCCTTCTGGTCCACATTCCTCAGGAATTCAGATCAAAAATGAGCATAGATTTTATGTATTTATGTTTCAAGTGAAAAGCAATTCACTCTTTGGCCTTTTTGAAGCAGCCCATGTTTGCTTTAAAACCCCAGTGCTTTGGGGTGTTGTTTGAATCCAAACCTCTCCTCACCAAGTGTCACCCTGGGCTTGGTTGGGACCATCTCTGACCTTGTGCCCTCCCAAAAGTCCTTTTGGGGGAAGTTCTGCCACTTATTGTGGCACCAGCTTTGGGGGGGCTGAAACAGGGGTCCAAATTCTTCAGTCCAAGGCTCTTCTGTAAGAAAAAAAAATCAGTTCGTGAAATTTGGGTAGGTCAGACCAATTGAAAGGGGAATTCAAGTCTGGAATTACCAAAAATGTACATCAAAAAGATGTAAGGCCAAAATGTTCTGTGTGTCCAGGCACATCCCTGCTCTGTAAGCTCAGTGAGACATTTGTGCACGGCCAGAATTTAGGGGCAGTGCTGAGACAAAGGAGTTTATTTGCAATCAGAATTCCCTTCGTGAGGACGGTGATTTATGGACATTTCTAAAAGCAGAAGGACTCAGTGCCATTATTTAAAAGGCTGGGCTGCTCAGAGTTATTTATAAATACCAATAGAACAGGAACAGTTTCTAACTTCAGGCAGAAAGATCCAATTCATCACAGAATTCAGCAGGAAAAGGACAACTCAGAGGGAAGCAGCAGCAGAGGGAGAGAATCCTGATGCACAATCCAACCTACCCAGCACAAGTGGCTCTTCCCTCTTCAGAAACCAAACTGCAAAATGTAAAATAAGTAGAAATAAAGACCAAATAGTCCCAAACTCATTTTTTTTTCCTGGTCAAACCATGCAAAAAAACCCCCCTAAAACTCACAATGGAGCAACTTCCATTTTAGATCAGTTTCTCCTCCTCTCGCATGGTCTATTTATTTTTATTGGTTTGTTTCTCATTAAATCCTTCAATTACTCTGCAGTGTAAAATGGTGAAATTATTGGCATGTGCCACTTTCATCATGTATTTGAGTTTGCTTATTACACTTGCAGAAAATGCTTGAATGGTATTAGGCTCTGCTGTGGATTGAGACAGAGTTAATAAATATTATTTGGTGTTTTTTCCCTGAGAAGCACTGCTTTTCTTGATTGTTTTTTACAGTTGGATTGGGAATATTGATTTATTCACCACTGTTACAATAATTGTATACAAGGAACAAAAAATGCAGAGGTAACATTTCATCAGCTCAAACAGATTAATTAGTTGTAGTAGATTAGGCACAGTGTTACACAGAAAGATTTGCATTTAGAGGAAGAAAAAAGTTCTTTTTTTAATCTTAAAAAAGGCAAGAGAATTTAATAGAGATGTGATACACTGAGCTGCTTGGCTTATTATTCAATCAGTGCTTCCAAATGAGTATTAAAGGGCAACTTTAAATATTAACTCTTCTTTCTAAAATAAAAATAATGTGGAATTGTTGAATGCAGGGTGTGGGGTTAGCCCTGCTCACCACAGTTTTAAAAGAAAAGTTAACTTGATTTTGCACATTAAAATTAGAATTCTGTAGAAATTACAAGCCAAGGCATAACAGAAGTAGAGACATTTAAAAATCAGCATTTCTTCTCTGCTATTTTGGCTGCATGGAAGTGAAAATGTTGTTTCTATTTTTCTCTTTGTGCCCAGAACTAAGGTGAACTCCAATGCAGAAGGTAAATATGACTGTCTTTGTGTGAGGTTGGCTTGGCCGTGCCACTGAAAATTATTCATTAAAGGTTATGAGGCATTAACAAGAGTTTAAAAAGTGTCCTGGTTGTTCCCTATTTGACCCCTTTCTGCAGGGAATTGAAATTTCCCACTGCTCTGGACCACTGACACCACGAGGGTAATTAAGCAATTTCCCTCAAGGTTTCAAGTTTTAACATCTCTCAGTATTGAAATAGAGAAGAGAAACATTTTTTATCACTCTCCCATTCTATAGAAATCTACAGAGAGCGACACACCAGGCCTTGCCTGACATGCTGATTTTCCTTTTAAACCATCTGTTAAATCATCCTGCCTTGCAACATATTAGACATTATAAATGCCCCTAATTTTTCAAAGCAGTGCACAAGGATTCAGCTGCTTGGCTTTCTGTGGATGCTGTGCTATCCCACCCCAGCCATTGAGAGACATTAAACATCCAGAGCTGCTTCCACAGCTCGGAAAATGCTGCTTTTTTGTCAGCCTGGCAGTGCACAGCATCTTTCAATCTGGCTTAAAGGGCCACTGGAGGGATGCTCCAGTGGTGCAGGATCCTGGAGAGGCACAGAGCTCTCACAGCCCCCCCCTGCTCCCCTCCTGGTCCCTTCTCTCATCTCCAGTGCCCACCCAGCCCGTGGATAACGCTGTCCCACTGCCCAGCACTGATCCCAGCTGCTCTGGGGCCCAGCACAGAAATTCCAGATCTTTTGGGAGCACCCTGGGTTTGTTCATCCCGCTGTAGGAGGAGAACCAAAATCTGTTGGGTTGTGTTTTCAGCAGTGCCTGGGGGGTGGATGAGGCTCCTGGGGGGGAGCTGGGCTGGGGGAGGGCTGTCCCCTGGTGCCTTTCCCAGGATGGTGGTGTGGGGTGGTGTGGGGAGGATGCTCGGGCACCCCCTGTCCCCCAACACCAGGAGCAGGAGCACAATCCACGCCCTTCCCACTCCAGCCCATTCATCCTCATTCTCCTCCTGGCACTCTGGGTCTTTTTTCCAATACATTTATCTGCCACATGAATTACAATTTGCTGATTTACCACTCCCTGGGAAGAAGGGGAGAGCTGCCCCTGGATCCAGCCTGGATGTGGTGGGATCTGCCTACGGATCCGTCCTTCCCAGCCACCAGGTGCTGCTCCCTAAAGCAGCACTGCTGCTCAATCTTGAGAAGTGGTACAGCCTTGGATCACAAATTAAAGGCCTTGTCAATACTGGGAGACATTAAAAAAAGAAAAAAAAAAAAGGTTAAGGAAGGTTAGACTTGAGCCATAAAACCTCTGGCAGCACTCCCCTCTGCGCTGTTTTTCTGAAGGGAAATGTGGAACATCATTATGAAACCACACATGCTGATTTCTTTGCAAAACACCCTCAAGGATCCCGAGGAAGAATTGATAACATGATTCCAATGAAGTCCAGCTCAGAGAAAGATCAAATCCACTGTTTGTGAGGCTGCTCAGGCTGCCCTGGGCGCTGGTGAGGCACTGGGAGGCTCTGACATGAGAAGGGAAAATCTCCTTGATGCTGAGCTGCAGAGAGGGATGCTGAGCTCCTGAAAGAGCAGAAATCAGGGCACAAGATGAGTCTGAGAGTCTCCAACCACTTCACATAGGAGGGCAGGGTTGGACGGGATATTGGGAATTAGGAATTGTTCCCTGGGAGCTGGGATGGAATTCCCAGATTTGCTGTGGCTGCCCCTGGATCCCTGGCAGTGCCCAAGGCCAGGCTGGACACTGGGGCTGGAGCACTGGGACAGTGGGAGGTGTTTCTGGAATGGCAGGAGGGTGGAATGGGTGAGCTTTGAGGTCCCTCCCAAACCAAATCACCCTGGGATTCCCTGAAAGAATTGCTGCATATCAGGAAAAGTGTTTATCCCTATCCCATCCCATCCCATCCCATCCCATCCCATCCCATCCCATCCCATCCCATCCCATCCCATCCCATCCCAACCATTCCAGGATCCAGTGAACACCCACTGAGTGTTCCCAGGGATGAATTTTATTACTTTTCAAAGTGTCAGGTTTGAACTGATCTGATTTTGTCCCTAATTTGTAGCCACAGACCCTGGGCATGAGCTCCTTGGTGCTTCTGGGCAGGGGCAAGGAGAGATTTTGGGGAATTCTGCAGCAAACCATCCTCTCCTCCTCCTCCCTGTGGTGGATTTATAAACTTTCAACAAAATTTTGCTCCATCCTGCTGTATTTAACCTTCAGATGTGTCTTTCTGGCAGACAAGGAACAAAATATTCCAGCTGCTATGAAAGATAATCATTAAGGTGATCTAACTCCAAAGATCAATAATATCTCTCCAGGACTCTTCAAGGGTTTCTGTGATATCTTCTCTCTCATTAAAAATCATATTAAAAGATGTTCAGGTAAAGGGGGATTTGATAATTTCTCCAACATTATGGAAAAAGTTTTATGAAACATTTGCTCATCTGAACAATACTTGGTTGAAATAACTTAATAAAAATGAACAGGTTAATATGTATTTATTATACTTAGGCAGTCTCTGAGAATATCACTAATTATATTATAATTATATCACAATACTAATTATAGTAACTAGGAAATGACATTTCCTTTTAAAGATACACATTACAGGAGGCAAATCCACTCATTTAGTGAAAAAAAATATTCATAGTTTAATACATATATTCAATTAAATTTACATTTTAATTAATTTAATTGACCAAAACAGCAACAAAGTGGAGTTGGGAAGGAGCAGCTATTGTGGCCATTCCCTGCCTGATCCACACTGGGATCATTTGGAAAGACAGCTGAGATCAGGGATGGGATGGGATGGGATGGGATGGGATGGGATGGGATGGGATGGGATGGGATGGGATGGGATGGGATGGGATGGGATGGGATGGGATGGGATGGGATGGGATGGGGATGGGGATGGGGAAAATCTGGAATTCTTGCACTTCTATATAATTTTTTTCCAGTTCTCTTACCCTTTGCCTTCTCAGCTCAGCTTGGCTAACCCAAGAGTTTAATTTTTGATTAAAATAAATATAAATTCAAGATAGCCATGAGGAAAGACAGAGGTGCTCAAAGAGAACAGGGAGAGCCAAATCCTGCAGCCAAGATTTGCCTTGCTCTTTAAAAACCTCTGCCACAACAACTTCTACTCTTTTTTCAGCCTGATAGCTCTATTTGGCCACTGCTGAAAAACAGTTAAAATATAAATATTATGAAGAGAAAGGAGTCTATGGCTCTGAAATCCTCAGTGAGCAGATTTGCTGGAGAAATCAATGACATTTTTACCTAATCACTTTTCAAACAAAGCCACGTTTTTGATTAAATCCTGTGCACGGCCACACTGCTCTCGCTGCTTTTCAAGCTAATCAAGTGTTACACTTCAGACAGAGGAAAATATTGTATTTCATTTCTGCACCTCCTTTGTCCATGACAAGGCTATAAAATTTCTGCTTTTTCAGCCTTACAACTCTTGCAGCTTTGGGGTCTTTTTGCACCTGTGAAGGTGTTTACTCAGCTATGAACACAATTATGACATGCAATAACAGTTGCCTTTCAAACAAGCATCTGGAAAACCAGGGGTAGTGTGGATCCAGACAGTGGCAGAATTTGGGAAGACTGTTAATGATAAGAACTCTCATTTCTTTCCCTGAGCAAGAAATCACACACACACAAAAAAATTTAAAAAAAAAAATCTATATATCTATATAGATATATAGATATATATATATATATATATATAAAAATTAAAAAATAAGACAAGCTGTTTAACATTGAGGATTTTAAAGGAATTTAAATATAAGCCCAAAACTTACATGAAAATACTCTTTGTTTTAATTTATTAACACTTTTCCCTCCTAGTAAATCACATAGTGAGTGATATTCCTATATAAACTTTATTTATAAGAGAACTGTACCTGTGCCAGATTAATGTGTTCATCCTCCTGCTCCATCAAAGCCAAAATTCATCAAGGAGCATGAGATCCCAAAATATTCAGGGAATCCCTCAGATGGAATTTGGGGAGATTCAGTTTATCTCAGGTACTTAAGTGTCCACAATGCTTGGTGGCACATTCCTGGCCATTCCCTGGGTTTTTTATCCCACAGAAATCTTTTCCTGGAAGAAGCAGGGACAGGACAAATTGTCCCATAATTTGTGGGAGCAGCAGGAGCAGGGCTGGGCTCTGGTCGCTCCTCCAGGAATCTCCTGGGAACTCCCATGGGAAAAGGAGACCCCCAAACCTCCTCCCTGCATCAAATGGGGAGTCAACCTCAGCTCAAGGTGTCACTCTGCACCTCTCCCATTTTTTTCTGGTTGGAAAAAAAGAAAAAAAAAGCTAATATTGCTGCCATGAGGCAGCTGTCCCTCTAATGACAGTAAATACTCAAAATATTCTGCAGATTTGTTGTTGTAGCTGTTGTTTCACATTTGCAGGTTATATAAAAGGAGAAGTGGGAGCAAAGCCTGAAAATTGGGATGTGGATGCTTCAAAAAAGAGCCACAGATGCCCTTCAAACTCATCCTTGTTCCTGGTGATGAACAGACAGAGATTTAGGGAAATGTCTTGTCTGTCCGTGTCAAGAGCAGCAGGAATTTGTCTCCAATTTCTATCCCTGCTGTGGAGCTGATGGGACACAGTTGCTGCTCCCAAGGACAGGTAAAAATCACAAACACCAGGAACTGAGCAGATCTTCCCCTGTCCTGAACATTCAGGGCTGGGCTGGACCCTGAGGCAGCAGCACAGGTGAGACACCCCAGAGCAGGTCAGGCAGAGCTGAATTCCCTCCAAGCAAAAAAAAGGAAAAAAGGGGAAAAAAAAGGAAAAAAAGGGGGGAAACGTGGAATTTCCAAAGAATTAAAAAGAGAAGAGGAGACATTGGCTCACAAGGCAAAGACGATTTAAAAATCCAGGCAGGAGTTTTGCCCAGCTGTGTGGGATAAAACTGTAAGTTCAGCAGAACAGAGCAAAGCTGATCTGGAATAGTTTTAAATGTCTTTTCCCTCATAACTAGATTATTCAGTACAATGTCATTTGCTGCCACTGACATTTTCTTTAAAGTCATAAAGGCCTACATAGTAATAAAAGGGCTCAGAATAAAATTAGGAATATCATGTATAAATTATCTTTAACCTTAGCTTCATTTGGACTGTGACTTTTTAGACCTGATCAATTTTCATGAAACTATCCACATAAAACTGTGAAAAAATATTTGATCCTTGGCTCTCATAAAGCTCCTGTAACAAGCCTGGTACTTTCTTGATACTTAATAGTGATGTTGGTGTCTGTCTCTGTGGGCAATTCTATAAAACCAGGGATAATGTTTGAGGTTTAATGCAATTTCTCAGAGCATTGTTATGGAAAACATCTACCCAGCTACCAGCATTTTATGCTATTTGTACATAGCACACGTTTACCAATTGCTGTTCAGTTTCAAAAAGGCAACAGACAACTTTTGGTGGGTTTTTATCTCCTCCATCTTTACAAAGAACAAGCTGTTGTGAGATTTTTTTAAGGTCAATTTTTCGGCACAGCCCCTCTAATAATGTTGAAATTGTGGAAGTATCCTTGTGTGCTCTGTAAATGGGAAGGATATTGAACCAGGCAGTGTTTGATATTTTACCCAAAAAGTTTTGTACTCACATTGAACAGATTTTAAACCATTCAATAAATGATTTTAGAGGTACCTGGAGGAGAGGCAGAGGCAGCTTTGAACCATGTTTGCCCTCTCCCTGATTACAAATTAGTTGCCCAAACATCCTGGCAGCCCAAACCAGTGGCAGTGACTGAGAAGGTTAATCATGACCCAAGGAAACAATAAAATCCACATTTCATTCCAAGCATGTATTTAAATTAGAAGCAAAGTGAGCAGCACCCAGTGGCTCCTGCGTGCCAGGTGAGGGCTGCAGGTGGGATGTTCCAGGGGAAGAGCAGCAAGCCCTGATGGCTTTGACCTCCAGGAGCCATTAAGGGATTTAAGGGATGTGAAAGGGTGGCAGCAGCTGGAGGAGGTGCTGGCCATGGTTGGCTGCTCATCCACGCCCAGGTGAGCACTTGCTGTGGGGGAGGATCTGGGTGCCTGCAGGCAGAGGGGGAATATCAGCACTCCCTTGCCTGGCTGGGATGAAAAGCTGTTGGGCTGGCATCCATCCCAAAATTACCAAAACTCCCATCCAGGAAGGGCACGGGTCTGAATAAACACAGCTTTACTCCTGAGGAGATTAAAGTTGCTTTCAACTTTGTTTCTGAGAGTGTGGTGAGTAAAAATGCTCTTTGCAAGGAAATTTCTGCATTGGTGTCCTCCCCATCCTGGTTCTTTCTGCTCTCTGGTTGTCACTTAAACACTGCTGGCTGTGTTTTGTTCTGTTCTGAAATTAGAATTAATCAAGAGCTGGATTGTGAGGTGTCCAGGTTAACCTTTCCTCACATGTGTCATATTTTATGCACTAATAGAAATTCCTGTGAGTGGTGTATTTGGAGAGCCTGACAGCAGGATAAAAGCCAACTGCTCAGCACTGCTGTTTGTTTCCTGGAAAAGGGATTTCTGAGAGAGGGGAAATGGCATAGAGAGGAAATTAATTTCATCTATTTCTAGGTAGCAAGTGGCAATCACATGTGCTTTTTAAATCTCTTGGAGATCATGCTTCACCACATGCTCCTGCTCAGGGCAGGGCACAGTGGTGTGGCTGATTTTGGCTGAAGCCACTGCCCTCTCTGACACCTCCTGTGTGGTCGTGGGCAAAGCCTTGGTCCTGCCTGGATTCCACCTGGGATGTGGGAGCAGCACAGCTGGGCACAGCTGGGCCCATTCATGATGCAAAGTGCTCAGGTATTGTCACAGAAATCCTGGTTAGGGCTGGCAGGGACCTCAAAGCTGATCCCATTCCACCCTCCTGCCATGGCAGGGACACCTCCCCCTGTCCCAGTGTCCAGCCTGGCCTTGGGCACTGCCAGGGATCCAGGGGCAGCCACAGCAAACCTGGGAATTCCATCCCAGCTCCCAGGGAACAATTCCTGCCCAAAATCCCATCTAAACCTACCCAATTCCACTTTGAAGCCATTTTTCCTGTTCCTGTCCCTCCATCCCTCGTCAATTGTCTCTCTCCATCTTCCCTCTTCACTCCTTCATGCCACAGTGAGCTCACCCCAAACCCTTCCCTTCTCCAGCTGTCCCAGCCTCTCCTCCCAGCAGAGCTGCTCCACCTCTGATCACCCTGCTGCCTGCTCTGGACTCTCCACCAGCTGCACACCTCCCTGGGCTGAAGGCTCCTCTGTGTGCACGAAACCCTCTGCTCCTCACAGCCCTCAGACAGCTCAACATTCCTGCAATGGACAGAAAATGAGCTTTTCTGCCCACTGCTCATTAGCAAAGAGCAAAGCAGCTCCACAAGAAGTGCTCTGCCTTGCTGTGGGCTGAAGCCAGTCCATCCCATCCTCTCAGATGAACGAGGAGCTTTCCTGGCAGTCTGAGCCCCCCTAAATCACTGCACGAGATGGAGTGGGTGAACATATGTTTACATTGCTGATAGCTTTGAACTATAAGTTCTGCTGCATATTAATGGTGTATTTATGCATGGTAATTTAGTGTGCACGAGTCATTTATCTAATAAAATGTTAATTACTAGTTACTAGGTATATTTATTTACAAATTGCCCTGGAACTTACAATGGAAATTTCATCCTCTGGTCTTTTTTCAAGGAGAGGTTCTCCACCTCTTCTTAATGCAATCTTTTCCATGAAAAGTGGAATTTCTTGGTGCTGGACATGCTCTGTTGTACACTGAGCCATGATCCAGCAGCTCTGCATCCCAAAAAATAAATGTGAGTAACTCTAAAAATCTTCCCATAGGATGTGATCATTCGAAACAGGTTTAGGAATCTTATCTGAAACAAAAGAGGGAATCTGAAATGGGGAATATATGGTCTCTAATTGATTATTTATTTCATTCAGGGATGATGGGAATTAGACACCCGTGCTCCTAAAGGGCTTTATGGGCTCTATTGTGGGTTTATGGCACGGGGGGGTGGAACTGCTCAGAGCCCAAGGCTCTGTGTTCAGTGGGAATCCTGCTCAGATTTGGAGGGAGGCAGGAGGTGTGAAAGGGCAGGTGTGAGGCATCTGCAGCTCTCTGTCCCCCAGCCCAGTTTCCCATCCTGTGATGCTGCTCTGGCTCTGAGGTGTGGTGGAGCTGAGGATTTAGAATCACATTTCCCACTTTCCATGGACTGCTCAAATTTATGGCTCAGTTTTCCCACGGATACTCTATTGTCCTGCCAAGTGGAGGACCACAGGGGTCCTTGCTCCAAAGTAGCAACCTTTTTTAGTTTTCCCAGCTGAAAATGAACCCCTGTCCAAAGAAATTCCTCTGATTTGGGGGGAAATACATCAAGAAGAATCACGAGCATCTCTAAATATTGCAATGCAGATGCATATTTTTAAGAAAATCCGGCATCAGAGTAGCAGAATTATGGCAGCAGGATGAAATCTTTCATGTTTTATAGTATTGGTCCAGCAGCATTATAACCTCACCCTCTCCAGAAGGCTTTAAATCCTCATATTTATAATATGTTGATGCAATTTTGGTTTTCTGTTGGACAGCAGATCCTAGCAGTTATGGTTAAGCTCCTCTCTGCTTTTTGCACTCATATTTACTGAGATTGAACTTGCAAACTGGTCAGCACTTAAACAATCTTGCTGGCTGGGTAATAAGAGGTTTCAGCCCAGGGAAAAAGTGCCTTGGCACGTCTAACACATTTTATTATTTCCCTTCTCATCCTGGCTTGGAGTTTCTCAAAGCAGAACCACAGGAGTTGATGGAGCTGCTCCTAGCAATGTAGTATTTGGTCATTTGTGATTTATTTTTGAGTTTTTATTCTCTTTTCTACTATTTTTTGCTTTGCTGCTGATGTCAGCTTAAACAAATCAGGGCCAGGTTAGGCAGGGCTTGGAGCAGCCTGGCTTAGTGGGGGTGACCCTGCTGGTGGCTGGGGTTGGGTTGGAGCTGGATGAGCATTGAGGTCCCTTCCAGCACAAACCAGTCCATGATTCCATGATTCTGCACCTGCTAATGTGCACCCAGGGCCTTGTGAAGGCACTGAAGAGCTGCTCTGTGGTGCTTTGGATGGGGTTTGGTGTGGCAGCAGGAGCCAAGTGCTGCCCCAGGTTGGATGAGTGTTTGATTCCTGGCGTGATCCCAGGTGGGATTCTGGCACAGCTCTGGCATGCCCTGAGCAATCAGAGTTTTTACACAGTGGGGAGAGTGCCTGGCACCTTCTGGGATGTGCAGGGAGCTGTTGTGCACTCTCCAAACACTTCTGAGCAGCAAAGAGAACCGAGCAGAAAAAGGGTTTCTGGAGGCAGTGAAAATTATACATGAACACATCAGGCTGGCCAGCAAAGTTTATGATGTTCAAAAGGGCCCAGCCTGTTGAATTTCATAAGTTGTTTCTGTTCAGAGTAAATATTTTATATATGCACATCTATATATGGCATCTAAAATTTTAGAGAAGGGAAAGATTTGTGCCTGAACAAAAAATAGTTGTTTCTGTTTGGTCTTGTTCCTTGGATATTAAGGGAAGAACTGTGCTCTGAGGAAAGGCCCAGTTTGCATGAAAAATCTCCCAGCACATCCCATATTCTGCCTGGCTGCTCCCTGCCTGTTGTAGACCAGCATCACTGTGATCTTGGTATCCTAAAAAAAAAGGGGAAAAAAAAAAGATGCAGAAGCTTGAGCCTCCACACTTTCCTTCAGCACAGACAGGGTTTCAGAAATTAGAGTGTCCTCCCTGGGCTTCAGATGGAGTAGAGGGTAAAAGATTTCAAAGGCAGTTTTAATGAAAGAGAAATACTGAAAGGAAGAACACAGGGAGCAGTGACACTATAGTTCTGCTAAATTTTACATTTAAACTAAGAGGCTAATCATAATTTATTCTGTCAAAGAAATGACCTATATGTAAAGAAGACAAAATATGACTTGATGATTAAAGACTGGGAGAAATATCCTCTATAGTTATGTCAGTGCTGTGTGTCCCTGTGTACGTCATCTAAAGCAGTGTTTGAAATTTCTCCTAATTATATTTGGAACCCCGGCCACGAGGTCCTTGGGGAAATGTGGAGTGTGTTTGCAGGGATGTGGCAGCTTCCCTGCACTGCCACTTCTGATGGCACATCTGAGTTAAAGCTCTTTAAACACTGCCAGCCCTGGGAGGTGCTGAGGGCTGGGTGAGGGAGGGTTTCCTGCAGGTCACTGGGGAAAGGTGCCCAGCAACATCCTGGTGGAGAACCAGGAGGCTGCTGGCAGTGGGAGGCCACTTTCTGTTCCCTTCCTATTGCTCAAAAAAGTCATTTCTCCAAAGATTCCAGGGCAGGTTTCTTTATTTTTTTCTTGGCAGATAATGCTGCTGTGGTGGCCTCAGGGCAGCAGGAAAGTGCAGTTCTTGGTTTGGTCTCAGCTCCAGCAGAGCACCACGGGCTGTGGAGCTCAGGTGGAGGAGTCTTGGCTCTCCACAGCAGCATCCCAGAGCAGGAGGCTCCTTTTAGGGCATTTGCAGCTTAATAAAGAGACACAGTGCTTAAGCTCTTACAAAGCTTCCCAGAAGTTGGAGGATATCCTGATTAGGCAGAGATGAAACAGGGAAAATTCCCTCTTTGATGCCCAGAGCAGCTCCCTCTTCTGTGGTGCCACATTAAATTTGCCATTAAATCCCAGCTACCAAAAAGAAGAAACTCAACTGTGTTTATGGTGGGAAAATCTGAGTCAAATGAGAAAGTGAAATTAAAGCTGAACCAAAACTTGGTGCAGGTGTGGAAAGTTAAATTCTATTCTACTTGAAAGGAAATAAACTTGTTCCATTAAATTATTAAAAACACTCAGAGGTGTTGCACCACCACAGATTCTTCCAAATACAGAGTGCAATATCAAATAATTTTTTTTCCTTCTAGCAATTAAAACAGAAATGTAGATAATTTTGGTTTTCCCCTAATTAAAACATTAAGAAGAGAATCATTTTGGTCCATTGATGTTCCTGCTGGATGATCTAATAACTTCTGGATTTAGTTTTTTATTCTCTCCATGCAGAAGATGAGGATAAAAATAAATGTACCATGAGTATAGGACCATTCTGAAAACCAAAAAGAATTACAAAACCCAAGGCCCACCAAAACTTCACAAAAATAGTGAAAAATGCTTTTTCTATCTTGGTGAGGTGCAACAGCAAATTCCACTTCAGTCCAAAGAGAAAAGTCCATAAGAAATAAGAGTCCATAAGAAAAAAAAACCAGTTGCTGAAACCTGATTCTTTTTCTTGTGGAGGTGTAGAACCCAGGCCCCTCTGCCTCTTGCTTTGGGGTTGCCCAAAATTCTCTCAGGCTCTTAACCCTTGAATTGAGATTAAATATAGAAGTGTTCTCCTGCACTGAGTCCCAGAGATCCACCCAGGAAAATCAAGTTTCTCTGGAGAGGATTAACATAATTTTGTCCCTCTCTGCAGGTGCTGAATTTGCTCTGAGTCAGTTGCTCTTGGGTTTTTTTTGGTTTTTTTTCATTTATTTATTTTCCTTTTGTCTTGACTGGCCACTTGCTCTTCCCCAAAACTCAAACCCAGAACATTCTCCCTGTTCCTGTTTTGTATCTCACAGTTGAGATATGTAAATAGCAGGTGTTCCAAGGAGAATATAATTGTTTTACTCTATGCCAGTGGATTCCTCTGTTTATTGGTATCAAATTTTCAGCAGGTCCATTCCTGCTTTTTGAAATCTGAAATCAACACTTAAGGCTCATTACTCAAATGAAATAATTATTTTAATTTTTTCCCATACATAATACATTAAATGTTGCATACATTTGCATATCAAGGAGAATCTTGATTACAAAAAAAAAAAGAGATACCCATCCCCTTGTTATCATAAGATTGTTGTTGCTACAAAACCATGGGAGGTGAGTATGCAGAAGTTATGGTTGCTGAGCAACTATAACAGCACAATTTACTGCCTAAGTATTGCAGATTTAAAAAAAAAAAATACAGAAAAAGCACTGGCAACATCAACAATCACCATATTATTGCTCTTCCCCAGTAAGAGAATTATATCCTGTAATGAAAATTATTCAATATAAGGTCTGTGATATTGTATTAATTTTCTAAAATGTATTTGACTTGAATTTCCTTGCAGTTTCTCAGTACTCCCTAGGATCATTATAAGATCATCACTGGAAGCCAACTATTTGAGCATTATAAAAAGATTTTGCAAAGAGGATGGAAAGCATTAAGGATTGCAAGTTATCTCCCATTTATATTGTTCCCAGATTTTAGAGGAAGGAAATCCAGCCTACATTGCAGGAGGCAACGTGCCAGCAGAGGAAAATGGAACCCTGCTTTTCTTTTTGGGCACTGGGGGGCTCTTGGGAATTTGGATTTTGCTTCTCTCTTCAACTGGAGATGTTATTTTGGGCACAGCACTCAGTGCTCCTGAAATCCAGGTCAAGGATGGGGGTTTGCCTTGGAATTGAGGTGCACCTGTCCAGCTGGACAGAGCTGGGACCACTCGTGTGGGTTCTGATAAGATTAATCGTTTTAAAACTGAACGAGATGAAATCAAATTATGCATTTAATCTGTACGGCAGGGGAAAAGCAAACTTAAAAAAATTAAGGCTTCAGCCTCATGTATATCGAGTACTTCCATGGGAATTGTTTGAGGAGGTTTGATTGAATCTATAAACCTTGAGCAAAATCCTGGTTTTCCTGGGAGGCAGAGTGTGGTCTGTGGGTAAGAGCCTGGCAGGGCTCCCATGGTGGGGCTGAGTGCTGGGAGTGGGGCCTGGGAGAGCAGTGGGTGCTGTGGGGGCATCCCAAGGGATTTGGGAGCTGCAAAGCCTCCCTCCAATTCCATCTGGAGCGAGCACTCACAAAGCACAAGTATATATAAAATACACTGTGTATTTCTCTGAGCTGAACCAACGCGTGTTTGAGGTTATTTAAATGTTATTTAAATGTTGTCCGTGGTTATTTGAATGGCTGCAGCCTAAAATGGTCATTGGAAAGCTTTGTGCTTTTCTCCCTGACTGTCCCAACTTCATGCACTTTGCATGTGTCTATAAACACTCAATGTTTCAGCTCATTCTTTGATAAGGGTGGTAATTAATGTTGGCTAAATATTGGTCTGATGGAGCTCTTTAGGCATAAACCTTCCTCTCTCCTGTGCCAGCATTGTTCAGGAATCAGACATCAGGCACAACTTGCTCTGATGGAATCAGGAATGTCCTGATGGTCATTCAGTCCCACCCTGTCCCTGCACAGACACCCCCAAAATTCCCACCCTGGGCATCCCTGGGAGCTTTGTCCAAACTCCTGGAGCTCTTGGGGCTGTGCCCATTCCCTGGGGAGCCTGGGCAGTGCCAGCACCTCTGGGGGATGAACCTTTCCCTAAAATCCACCCTAAACCCCCCTGGCCCAGCTCCAGCTGTTCCTTGGGTCCTGTGATTGTCAGTGCTGTCCTCATCCTGGTGACTCAGGTGAGGAATTCTCATCCAGGTGATCCATATCCCTCCACATGCAGTGGGAGAGGAGAATTTGCAGCATTGCCTGAGCCTGGTGCCACATTTTTGCAGCAAACTGGGACATTTGGCACGTTTCACCTGCTGGTGGGAATAGCTGGACAGATGCCTCTGTGTTTTCTTAACTCATAAAAATGATCCTATCTAGAGGGATCTGCCTCGATTTTGCATGCATCTCAGACCCTGGCAACCTCAAAGTTTGGCCAGGTCTTGTTTCAGCTCAAGTGCAGCTCGTGTTTCTGCAGTTTGCCAAGTCTGTCTAGGAAATGAAAACAGAAGAAGCTTTAAAACATATGGAACTGGAGCAGGGCGGATTTCACCTTGGATTTATGCAGTGACTCTCACACCTTGGGCAGAGAAATGAGCTGGAGATCCTGAGCAGTGCCTTGGGGTTTGTGTGAGCCCACAAGAGCTGCCCCAAGGCTGCCAGGAGCCCCAGGACTGTCTGGCACAGGGTGGGATTTTTGGGGTGTCCTGTGCAGGCACAGGAGCTGAACTCAGCCCTGTGGGTCCCTTCCAGCTCAGGACATTCTGTGGTTGAGGAACAGAATTACTTTGTGTCCTCCTTCTTTCCCCCCCTCACTTTGGAGTGCTGTTGGTCAGGGCTGTTTTCTGAGGACCTTTCAAAGGAGAGATGGATGCAGTGCAGCTCCAAAGGTGATGCCCAAGCTGGGGAGGCTCCAGTCCCTGCCCCTGTGTGTCCCTCCTGGCTGGAAGGTTCCCAAATCTAATTCCTATGAATACATCACTTCCTGGATGTGCCACGGGGTACTTAAGAAAATCTAGACAATTAAAAAAAACCCCAAAAAGCCCAAACAAGCCCTATTAATCATTATGAAAGGAAATTAAACAAGGTAGCATCAGCATTAAGAGTGCCAAGAAAAGGACCTGAGATGATTTCATTTTTCCTAATTGGGATGTGATCCTAAAATATCTGGATCATGTCGATCACATCATAGCAAATCCAAATCCCAGATGTCTGGATGGCTCTGCCCAGGTTTGTAAACATTTTCCAGGAGGTGTCTTTAAATCCCATTTTGTTTTAGACTATTAGATATCCACTTATATATGTGGAGAGCTTCTTTTTTTTCCATTTTTCTTTTTTTTTATTGCTGAACTATTTGGCTTCTCTGTTAGGGCCAATATAAGGGTTAATTAGGAAATTTTTATTTGGGTTGCAAATCCCCAGTGCCTAATCCTAATTATTCAGAATTAACACCTACTATAAAAAGTCTATTTCATAACTTTTTTTTTCCTGGCTCGATTGCAAACACAGTTTTGCAAGAAAAATATGTTTCTAATAATATACTATCATTTCCATGGTTTAGTGTAATAATTAAAGGCAGTCCTAATTCACGTCTGAAATCTAATTTTCATAAATGAAGCATTATCTAAATATTTAATTGCAATGAGCAGAGATTTGGGAGCAGGTGTTGAAGGAGCTGGTAGATGTCCCTGATGTTGGCAGATGGGTTTGGAGGTGGAGCAGCAGATGCTGGTGGGGTTCACAGTGGGTGAAGCTCTTCATGGGGGACACAGGTGACTCTAAAACCCTTCCTCACCCCTTTGCTTCACAATTAGGGGTGGCTGAGGTTTTTTTTCTGCCAGAATAATCAGCTCAGAATCAGGCTCTGGTGAGCCACAGTCCAACCACTGGCTCGCTGTGTGTGGTTTCTGCAACAGCTTTCAGTTAATGGGATGCAGCTTTCCCTCCTTGTAGGTTTCTGATTCTTGGGTACATTTGTATTCACCTCCAGAGATCTTCACAGAATGTTAAGGGACACTAAATATCATCTCATTCCACCCCTGCCACGCCAGGGACACTTTCCACTATCCCAGTGGCTCCAGCCTGGCCTGGGCACTGCCAGGGATCCAGGGGCAGCCACAGCAAATCTGGGCACCTGTGCCAGCCCTGCCCACCCTCCCAGGGAAGAAATTCATCCTTTTATCCAAACTAAATTCCCCTTTTTTCAATTTGTACCCACTGCTCCCTGTCCTTTCACTACACCTCCCTCCCCTGCTCCCCACAGCGTTTTGGATGCAGCCCAGGACTCAGTTTTGTGCTGGGAGCACTCACTGCTGGCTCACGAGGAATTTTTCACCACCCCAGTTCTCCAGCCTGTCCTGCCCCACACAGCTTGGTGTCCTCTGCAAATGTGCCCCAGGTCCTTTGATCCCACTGCCCCCACCACAGACTGAGGGGAACACAGCATCAGCCCCAGTGCTGACCCGAATGCTCCTGTTTCAAAGTTCCTGGCCAGAGCCCAGTCAGAACCAGTTCCCCCAGCAAGGATGCTCAGCCTGTAGCACCCACCCCAGCCAGGAGAGCTGCAGAATTTGGGCACCAACCCCCCTGGTCTCCCACCACCCCCAAAACCCCAAAACCCCTCTGGCTTCTGCATCCCCGAGGTTTAAAGCTAGGTGATCTGTGGGGAAACAAATAGGACACAACAGAAGGGATAATAATTAGGACAGGTCACCAATATTGTGTGGAAAGACCACTTCACTCCTCAGGGGATGGGGGAAATAAAAAAGGTATAAAACACTTAAAAAGCTGAGTGAAAGCAAATCTCAGGATGGAGAAATGTAAGAATGCTGAAGATGAAAGGACAATAAACTGGGCTGTGAGTTGTGTAGAGATAGGGCTCAGGAAAATATGTCCAGCAAGACAGTAGAAATATGTAAGGTTAATAATGAAGCTTTATCCATTGTTTTAAGCTATTACAATCAAGTATTGCTCAAAGCAAGATGTATGTGTGGCTTTATTAATTTGCCTTAGCAAATGCTTGTCAGCTTTTAATATTCTGCTATTGGCTCGAAAGTTGTTAAAAGGGTTTGTAACAAAGAGAACTCGGTCTGCTGTTGTTAGCAGCTGAAGCTGTTCCATCTCCCTTGCTTGGCTCTGTAAAATGAGACTGATGGCTGTGATGGAATAAAGGCTTTACAGCTGCTTCAGCATCCCTGTCCTGTTGTTTGTATACAAATCTATATGTAAATAGAAGAGAAAATAAAAAATATCCCAGCAAACCAACCAGGAGGAAGGGCTCTGGAGGTGGGAGGTGCTCAGGGCTGGCTGGGGAGGGAGGATTTTGTGCTGGGGTGTTGCACAGAGAGCAGCTCCCTGCCAAACCCCAGCCCCAGCTCCCTGCAGAGCGAGGCAGGGATGTGCAATCCAAGGTTCTGCCTCTGAGTATCCACACTGTGCACCAAAGCAGGCCAGACATGCCAGTGCTGTGCCTCCCCTGGGGTGAGGACGCAGCTCCAAGGCTGGAGGAGAGCAGAAACACAGCCCGTGGTCCTCGGTGGGGTTGAGATGTTTGTTCAGTGGGACACTGGACTCTGATTTGGGGAATTTTTCTGAGTTTGGGAGCAGTGGGAGGTTAATAAAAATTCCTTGAGGTTGCATGTATACCTGATATGCTGTAAGTCATCCTGGAGATTTGGCTGCCTTGGTACTTTTTCTTCCCTTCATGGTTTTAAAAGGGAAAAATTTTTAAAAACTTGTTTATTGGTGATCCATGAAACTGTGTTTTTGTTAAGCAGACTTTAAAAATAAATAAAAATATACAGATTTTTACAATTAATGCTGAGCACAGCTCAGGTTCTCTCTGGTCTGAGTTTGGGGTGGAGAGGGAAGAAGATAGTGGATTTATTTTGCCAGTAACATGCATTAATAAACATTTATTTTTAAAAAATCACATTTTCCTTGACTGTGAAGTGAATTTAAATGAACATATTCAATAAGCAGATTGCCCAGGAAGGATTGAGATTGGTTTCCAACATCTACAACAGATTTTTCCTTCTCTCTGTCCTTCAATGCCTCATCCCATTCCTATGGGATGGGCTGGAGATGAGCCTTGAGGGGCTGGAAATTCAGAAATTATTTTCTTCTTCTTCTGCCACCAATGGCAAACTCCTCAGACTCTGAAAAATCAGAGGAGAGCCCCTCATGTTTCTCAGCAGGAGCCCCTTGGCCACCCAGACCTCCATGCTGGGGGTGATTCCCAATAACGTTTTTTTGATTTTTTTTGGGATGAGCTCCAACAGCTGCATGAAATCTGACTTGAAATTTGGCAGGGAGGAAACCTTCAGGGCAGAGAAGGGCTTTTTCTGGTCCCACAAAATGTCACTCAGCTTCAACTGAGTTATAAACTGGTTTTTAAGAAGCCTCTTTGGCTTTTTTTTTATTCCTGGAGTTTCCTTTCCCTGGCTCCCAGGTCACAGGTGGGTTTTATGAAATTCTAAATTATGTCAACCCTGACTCTGGGGCCCAGCATCACCTCAGTCCCTGCATCTTCTCCCAGCATTCCCTAACACCCCCAGGTGCCTCCACAGAGGGAATAATTCTGTATTTTCCCAGGAAAAGAAGGTGAACAAGTGTGGAAGTGGGAGAAAAAACAAAGAGAGCTGGATGCAAGAAACCAATATTGTTTTAAACAGCTCTGCATAAGATGATTTGCTTCATAAATATTCCCTTAGAAATGAAAGAAACCAGGAAATTACATAAAAATATGTTAAAAGGAAGTGCTTTGGTTTGGATAGGCAGGATCTGGATGTTCAGGAATGCCAGATTTACAGTTACACATGTCTGCAGCCCATTTCTGCTCCCTGGAGCACCTGCATTACCATCCAATCTTTAACTACATAACCACGTAATATTTTCCCATTCCCTCTCTTTTAATATTAGAGCTTGGATACAGAAGTGGGAAGAGCCAGGATTGCACAGGCAGTGGTAAAAATGCTGTTTCTTAACTTGCAAGCACTTGGCTTTGCAACTCAAATAACTTTCTTCAAATGTAATTTTTTCATATGTAATTATATATATCCAGCACTGAACACTGGAAAGCAGTGGGGATTACTGGGAAGCTTTTGGAAACTCCTTAATTTCCTTCTAGCAAGGAGCAGGAGACAGCAGCTTCTTTACTGTAGATTTCCCAATGAATTCCTCATTTTTATTTTTTTTAAATAGGCAAGTTCTGAACAAACAACCAAAGAAACTGGGTCAGGAAATATTGTAAATAATTATTCTTAGTTTTTTATCATTAAATACACAGGCAGAGTAGGATGTTGTTGGTGCCAGGAGTGAGTTTAATGCTGAAAAAATCAGGTTTTAATGAACATATGCTGACATGGCCTCACAATCTTGCTTCATCTCCCCTATTAACTTCCTCTGCACCCAGGAAACCTTTGGCTCACTGCCTAAGTAATAGAAGAATAATTAGAGTAGTAATTGAAGAATGCCAAGTCAAACTTCCAAGGAATTTATCTTTAACAACCACTCTGAGGTGTGTTTCCTACACTGCCTGGCCTGGTGGTTCTTGAGGAATCATTTTGCCTGATTCCAAGAGAAATTAGTGGGTCTGGTAGCCATCAAAATAAACTGGTTATGCCTTGTAAAACAGAAATAAATGTCTTTGGGAAAAGTGGGAATTATTCTTTAGTACTCCCTCCCTACTGCTGGCCAGCCCTACTGTTCCTCTTGAGTGGGGCTGGATGTATAATCTGTCAACTACCTTTATCCCACAGGATTAAAAGGCTGGAGTAATAGATTTAACCTAGAATTTACTCACTTTTGATAATCAAATCCTGGATGTTTAAGACCTATGATGCTCCATTTTAATTGATGTGGGTCTTACACTCACAGCTAGAGAAACATTTTCACTTATAACTGAAATACTCTATTTAAAATAAAAATCATAACAGTGGCAATCACTCTGCAGTTTTGATCCATCAAACCAATTTTTGCTGGAGGGCAGCAGGATTTGTCTCCTCACTATTCTCCTTCCTCAGTGGGGATTTCCACCCCAGTTTAGAGATCAGTCTGAGGTCCATGAACAAGCAGTGCCCAGCCTGGGAGCTCATCCAGTCCTTGTAAGGCTGATGGAGGCACCTCTCCATGGAGCACCAGCCTGGGGACTTCCAGGTGATTTAGGAGAGGAGCTGCCCCATTCCTTCTTGCTTTCTCTGTATCCATGGACAATTTTCTGGAGTTTTATGTCATATACATGCTCCTTCCTTGCAGGTGATGAGTGTTACCCCCAAATTATTCAATGTTGTGTGATGCCAGATCAGGCCTGCACAGTTTTGTTTTATTTTCATAAATGTTTGCCTACAGCTCTGAAGTCCAGCAGCCCATCTGGGAGGCTGAAAACCAATCTGCTGGTTCCTTATTTTTGCAAGTCAATCATGGGACAAAAGCATCAGGGGAGGAAAGATTTTGAGATCAGTTTTGTGCAGCAGGTCCTCCACATTCCCAGGTGAGAAAGAAAGGAGTGTTCATATTTCAGGAGATGGAGCTGGCACTGCCTGCTCAGGAAGAGAGGAGCTCTGCATTAGGTTTTTTCATAATGTCACTTCATCTTGCAATAATATTAAGATGTGGAACCATATTCCAAGTGTTTAGTGTCATGGGAAATGAAGCAGAATATATTTTGTTGGTAATTTCTACAGCAGCAGAGTAAGATGGGGAGGGGGGAGCTTTCCAGCCAATTACTGGTTTCAGGTACTTCTATATTTAAATTTTTTCCCAGTTACCTCAGCATAATTAATAAATGATATTGCTTCGTTTTTCCAAGGAAATCCAGACAGCTGTACCACCTATCACTCCTTCCTTTAATGCTCTGTAAAGTTCCTCCTCCACACTGTCGATCCTGTTGTTGTAATTAAGGATGTGCATCAGGAAATGCCACGTTTCAGACCTGAGTTTACTGAGTGCCTGACAGACTCCCACAGCTTCCTTCTCCCGAGCTCATTTCCATGGAAAATGGAACCAGTGCCTTGTTCTGGCAGAGACCAGCTCCACATGCAACAAGGGGATGGTTTTAAACCCATTGTGGAGGCCATGCCCAATGCTATAATATGAGATGTATTTTTTTCAGTGATGTGGGAATACCATGTGGTCCAAGAGGAACGTGGTGAGACAAGTGGAAGATCCATTTCTGTCCAGGTTTTGATGCTGCAGGTATGAGCCTGGAAAGACTGGAGATAGTCTGACATGAATTAGAAGTATGGCTTTTTGTCAGCTCTGAAATCAGGTCCAGCGTGGTGAATTGCTATTAATGCTGTGACTAATGATCAATTTGTTTGGAGTAAAAACACACACAGATTTCCATGCCCTTCTCTTCACAGCTCTAATGTTTCTGGGTGTTTATAACCACATTTCCTCCTCTCTCCTGTGTACCTACAGAGATTTTAATAGGATTTGCATAAAGGAAATTGACAGCTGATTCCTATGATGTCCCAGAAATCCATGGAGACTGTGAAGGGAGTTTGTGCAGGAGTGTGAGATATCAAAGTTCTTCCATGAACCCCGGCCAGGTTTTTCTCTTTTTTTGCTCAATTTGTGCACACTGCCAAGAACCTTCCTGACTTGCCCAGCCCTGGGAAGCAGCAGGAGTTTGGAGAGGCTGTGCCACTTCTTTCCTTCCCTGTGGTCACTAGAGGAGCTGTCCCAGCATCATTGCAAACCCCCTGGCCAACCTCTGCCAGTGTTGGTGCTGCTCAGCCCTGGTTTCACCGGGATTTGCCAGAGGCAAGAGCGTTTTGTATCCCAGCCAAGCAGGATGTCACCTCTCCTTGGACATGAGGGGAGCTCAGTGTGCTTTTCCCAGGGGTGTGGAAGAGCAGGAGATGCTCCCAGTGCACCCCATGCCTTGGCACCACCTGCCTGTGTGAGCAGAAGGAAAGGTGACGAACGTCACGCTTTAAAAAGAAATCCCACTTCTATTATTAATGAGGGAGTCCCGATGGAGAAAAATATTGCCTTGATCTCTCTTTTAGACAAATCTAAGGCTCTGGTAATTGTAGGATCTGAATTTCAGACTGTCTGCTTTTCCCTTTCAGAGAGCAGATGAATTTTCTGCTGGTTTTCTGTCACCCAGTGTCACCCTCTCATCTTTCCTGCTGCCCTCTCATGCTCCATGCTCTGCTGCATCCTCGCCTTGTCTTTCTGCATTCTTTTATATATAAAAGATACTATTTCTTTATACTTTGTTAATTATTGGCTAATTATTTCCCCCCTTTTCTTTTCTGCTCTAGGCTTCCAAGTCTTCTCTGCTCTGGACCTTCACCTCCACTGCTGACATTTGGATCACTTTTTGTTGATCTCCAACATGTTTATCTTACCCACTGTCTTTTCCCTTTTCTCATTTCATCAAATTCTTCCTTTTTTCCCCCTGTTCCTTCTTCCTAACAACTCTTTCCTTCTGTTTTTCCACCCTATTCCCACTATGCTCACAGCCTGCTCACCATCTCAGGGTCCCAGACTTGGGATGGGACCACCAGAACCACCAGCCAAAGGTGTCATAAAGATTTCTGGGCACATCTGGCTCCTGCCAGGCTGGAAAGCCATGGCCAAGGAAGGGGGCTGGTGGCTGGGGCTGTGGGGTGGGTTTAGGTGGCCCTGACACAGCTCTGGGCTCACACTCCAGACTTGTGTTCACTGAGTCCTCATTTGTCATTGTTAGTCCTTCCTTCCTCATTAGATAATTATCATCCATGCCACCTCCCTTTTCTAATCACTCCTTGAATGCTTAAATTATCACTACATCATTCAGATCTATCTTTGATCTCCTCAATAAGGTTTTACTTTCCCTTCTGCAGGTCCTGTGGTTATTGCTGTCCCCTTCTTCCCTTCACGTTTGTCTTGTTCTCATTGAACGGGTCCCTGCTCCTCTTTGTTCACACATTCTGGCAAAAAAAAAAATTAGGATGTCCTTTTTTTTTTATTCCTTACTTTTTTTTTTTTTTAATCTACAAGCAGAGCTGATCCCCACACCACGTTTGACAAGCTGTATTTTAAAGGCATAAATCAAATACCTGCACTCAGTATTAATTTGTGTCGAGTTCAACGTGTTGAGGGGAAAAAAATACAAACGTGCCTGGGAAGAAGAGAAAGAGTGAAAAATAAAAGATGGAGTGAAATCAAAAAATCAATCAAGACATTTGCTTTTACAGACAGAAAAGCTGCCCAGGACTAGCGGCACAAATCCTTTTTGCTGGAACATTTCTATACATTCCTTCCTGCTGCTGCATTGTGACTTTTGAGCTGAATTCCAACACGAGAGCTCTAATGT
>CM067569.1:1994624-2097124 GCA_034336665.1 Luscinia megarhynchos
CTTTTCTGTATCAATTCTTTTATCTAATGAGACACCTTCGCCAGCCCTTGCCCTGTTTTCCTCCTTATTTGCTGGAATTGCACCTTCCTAATGGGGTTTCCCACGGAATGGGAAGAAAGCAATGCATTTCTGGAACTGCTGGGGATGTTAGCAGCAATGCCCCAAATAAGATTACCAGGAGGTGCAATTTTTTATAACAATAACAGTAACATTGATTTCCTTTGCTTTATAACTTTGTTTTCATAAATATTGTTGAGTGTAATTGACAGGCATGTGAGTCAATGAAAATGGGACTTAACTGCTGAAAATACAGCGGGGGACTAACTTCTACTCACTCCCAGAGCTTTTCCAGCTCCTGGAAATATATTACTGTGGAGGAGTTGCACATTTTTCTTCCTTAAATACTCTTGAAAGCATAGGGACAAAGAGAGGAATTCAGAGAGAATATTTGGGGAGCACAGAAAAATGTTTGTGACAAGTAAAAACTGGTGTCATGGAGTATTAACCTAATGAAGTAATTCCTGTGAATCCCTGAACTTATTAAAAGAAAATCATAGGATATTTAACAGTTGGAATGATGTGGCATTCCTTTACTTACAAGATGGTTTTTAAAATGTGACTTTAAAAAAAAAATAAATGACCCAGTAGAGTTTTATTTCTCCAAATGACCCATTGCTGGGTTTTTTGGATCAACTTGTGTGTTGTCAATGCCCTTAACACTCACCAGGACACTGAGAAAAAGCAAAAGCCTTGAGTAGCAAGACCATGTTATTTATTATCAATTCTTCACACATAAAAAATGCAGGAAAAAAAAAGGAAAAAATTAAGTTATTATAGTATAAAGCACATGACAGTATAAATCTGTTTGAAACGTGACTTTTGGAGCAAACATGATGTGACAAAATGCCCAAGTGGGTGACAAAACATCTGAGTGATAAAAACCTGCCTGGTCTGTACCACTGTGACTGCTTTTGTCCAAATGTACCTTCACCCACACACCTGAACTGGGATGTGCCAGGGCCCCACCAGCCAAATCCAGTTCTCAAATGAAACACTGCTAAGGTGGGGTCTCACATTTTTGTACCTGGATTTTCCTCTCTGTGTTTGAACCATTGGGTTGTGAATGATGGCACAAATCTTTGGAGTCATGTGTGGAGGTCTGCTGGCCAAAATACCAAAAAACTCCCTCCTGGTCCTTGCTGCTGGCTGGTTTGGGGTCCTGTGTGTGGTGCAGCAAACTGGGGCCCTTCCCTGCTTGGAAACATTGCAGTTGCCCACTGTGATGGTTTAAAATCTGGCATAAAACAACATCTGGGCAGCAGCTCTGAAATTATTGCAGCAGCTCAGTGGTGGAGAGGAGCACGAGTATCCTTAGGATGCAGGGCTGAGCTGGGGGCTCTGGGCATGTGTCCCTGTCCATAATCCATAGACTCTGCCTTCCTGGAATGTCTGCATTCGTGGGGAGAGGGGGAATAGTCAGATAAACCCAGTGAGGAAAATCCCACCCTGTGAGCGTGCTGTATATACTGTCACTTTGGGCTTTGGAGGGCATTTCTGTGAGCAGAACAGAAAAACACTGCACAGCTGTGATTGCAAGGCAGTCTATTATCTGCATTATCTCTCCTTAGGATGGGCAGGAATTCTTCATTTCATGCATCATTTAAAACTTGCTACAGTGATCCCACAAAGTCAGTAACGATGCTAAGTACAAAACTTTAATAGTGTTGCTGTTCAGACACAAGGCACCAAACTCATTTCCCTGCAAGCTGCAGCATTGGCTGATACCAGCAGTCACTTGAAATATTGCAATCAGTCCAATGCTCAGGCAAACCCAACCAGAGCTGCTGGAGCAACCTCAGAATTTCCCATTTTTCCACACTTTGGTGTGATTTATAGCTTGATGAAGTCTTATCTCCCCAGCCTACTGCCATAGGCTAATAGCCTGTAACAAAGCTCAGTCTCAGAAATGTCAAACATAATGCAAAAGGGAAAATCCCAGCAGAGGAAGGTGGTGGGAGCCTTTCCTGAGGGTGTGTGTCTTGGAGGGCCTGGGGACTCAGTGGATCAGAGCCCAGGAGAGCAGGACAGGCTCACACTGTGCCTTTCCTGTGCCAGCTGTGCCACAGAGGTGCCCGTGGAGCACGAGAGGAGGCACAGTGCCCTCTGCCACCCCGAGGCAAACACTGCTTCCCTCCCTCCCTCCCACAGCCCAGCCACAGCCAGCCCTGACAGCCAAGGTGGTTCCAGAAACTCCCTCTGCTCCTGTGCCAGCCTGATCCCAAAAACTGAGCCCTGGTGCCAGAGCTGGGGTGAGTGGGAGCAAATTCCTGCTGCTCTAGGGGTGCCTGGGCTGTGCCAGCAGCTGGAGCTGAGCAGTTTTTGGAGCATCACCTCAGCTCTGCCCCAGCACAGAGCAGCAGTAGTGAGAGGTTCTCATGGAACACCATCTCCTAGGTGCAAATTTCTCCAGAAAACACCACCTCAGGCTACCAGAGGGCTGGGATTGGTAATCCTAAAGGTCTTTTCCAGCCTTAATGATTCCATGATTCTATTCCTCCTGCCAGCAGAGTTATTTTGAATAAAACACCGGTTATAGATTGGCACTGCTCCATTCAGACCCAAATTTACTTCCATTCCATGGAGCACTGCAGTATTTCAGTGCTGAGCTGTCTTTTCAACAAGCAATTGCTGACTTTTGTCAAAAGATTGCCCAAACTGCTCCAGGTTTGTTTGGTGTGTGCTGCTTCCTCACCCACCACGGACAAGCTGTGACCCAGGAATTAAAGGAGAGGGGTGGCCAGAAGGAAGTTTTGGCTCCCAGCTTTCCCAGCTTGGATTTCATTCCCAAAACCATCTGTACAAGTCCTATTTCCACTCCTCCTGTCTTCCTCTCATACATGGGGAAAGTGGAGCAAGAGTTTCTGTGCAGCTCATAGTGGTTAAATAAATGCATTTGTTGGATAAAAGCAATATTAAATACAAAGTGTTAATAGTTTTATTAACTGAGCAGCTTCACTAAACCCAGAATGTTTGGCCTTTAACATCTCCAGCCAGGAAAGCCCCAAGTGTGAGGGAATGTCAAGTGAATCTGGGGATGAAGATGAGCCAAATGTTCTGTTTGGAAGCCTGTGCACCTACCAGTGTCCACGTGCTGCTGGAACACAGAGGCAACTCACCTCAACTCTTTGTTCCTCAGGTTGCCTATCCATAAAATGGGGATAAATAGTGGCATGGGAAGCTTGTCTTTTGCAAACTTTAATTTATTAATGCCTGAATAATGCTTTCAGGTCCGATGGAAGATGTTGTGTAATTATAATAAATAGATATTGACTTCAAAGAGTCTCTGTAGATCTGGGCTTTTTGATCCCATTCTAAAACTGTAATTATCCCTATCCCATAGGCTTAAATATAAAATTATATGAGTGCAGATTTTCATCTGTATTCTGCTGGTGCCTGGTTGCACATTTTCCAGAGGAGGTGGTGGGATATGGCCCCTCAGACAATAATAAGTGAGGATGGCTGTGTTTTTACTGAGGAATGTGGAATTTCTGGGATGAACTGGGACAGCACTGGCCTCGTTGTGGGATTGCATGGGAGGCCATGCTCATCTGGGACAGCTCCAAACACTTCTGGGGTGCACCTCTGATGCCCCAGTTTGGAGATAATGGATTAATGAGTGGTCAGTGCCCTCATCTGGGATGATGCTCTGGATGAGGGTGATGCCATCCCCAGACACTGACCTGCACACCTCAGCACAGTGGCAAACACCACAAAAATCCCTGCAGGTCAGACACTGTGTTCTCAACATCCATTTATTCGTTTAAAATGTTTTCTTTTTACACTCTTATCAAGCAAAAGAGGCCAAACAGATTTTTCCCTCTACTCATTTTAATAAAATTGGCTTCCAAGCTGCAGTGTTTGGATGCCAAAATTCAACCTGGAAATGCTGGCAGCCTCATCACTCCAGCGACGCCAGCAGTGGTGTTGCAATTATCAGTTGATCTTCTGTTTAAATACAACCCAGCGTGTGAGCTGAATACAGACAGGTTAGAAAAAAAGCTGTGAAAAAGGGAAAAAAAAAAAATCCTGAACAATTCTAAAACGGGCTCGAGTCATAACATACAAATTGTTTGCTCAGCTAAAATGTGCTAAACCAAAACAAATTAAATGTAGCAGAGAATACGATAGCAGAAGGGTGAAAGTCATTTCAACAAAAGTAAAAAGAATTGGCATTTCCTTCCAGTCATCTGCATGGCTTTGGTTACCCAGACAGATGGAAAACTGTGTAAAAAAAGGAAGAAATTGCCATCAGAAATTGCAATCAGATGCTGATATAGTAGAGGGCCACTTTGGGGGTCTTTTCCTTGCCCACTTGATCCAGCTCTGGAATCCAGAGGCGCCCTGCTGCAGGTTTAGCTGGGACTGGGTGTGCTGAAGGAATCCCAGCTCTCCTGCTGACCCCCCACCTGCAGCTTGGGCTGCATCTCCCAGTGAGCCTCTTCCATGGGAATAATTAAAAAAAAAAAAACAAAAAAACCAAAAAGAAACCAAAAAAAAAACCACTCCAAGGCATTTTTGGGGATAAATCAAACAAATAGCCAGTGATGCAAAATGTGCAAGGCTCTTGTCTGCTCTTGGTACAAAATACAGGATCATGATTGTGACCTTGCAGCACCTGAAGGAAAACCACAGGAAAGAATGGAAGGGACTTTTTCCAAGAGCTTATAGTGACAGGACAGCAGGGAATAGGTTCCAGCTGACAGCTTTAGATGGCACATTAGGAAATTTTTTACTGTGGGGCCTTGGCACAGGTTATCCTGGAAAGCTGTGGCAGCTCCTTTCCTGGCAGTGTTCAAGGCCAGGTTGGGCTTGGAGCACCCTGGGATAGTGGAAGGTGTCCCTGCCCATGGAGGGGTTGGAATTGATGATTTTTAAGGTCTCTTCCAACCCGGGATGTTCTGTGATTCTATCACTTGGATCTGCATTTTATATTTTACATCACAGTAATGTCTCCTGGATTTTCCTGCTTTCCTTAAGGATGGAAAACACACAGTAGATTGAGATGCTCAAAGCCCTGAAATGTCAGACATGCCCTGCTGGACAGTGGCCAGGGGCCCACACCTTTCTGCTGAGGGCAGAATGTTGGGAGCAGTGGATGGGGAGCCAGAATGGAGCCATTTGAGGTACCAGAGGAACGGGATTTCACAAGTCAGAGGAGGCAGAGAGGGCAGCTGCTTTCACAATATTTCACACACTTGCTCTCATGCCACTTCCAGGCCAGATTTTGTCTGAGAAGAACTGTTAGACAGCTCCCCAAACTGCGATAAGAACTCCTAGCTCCAATATTCCAGCCTGAGCATCTGTTCTTTCTTAGGTTACCCCCTTAAATTTCTTTTTCCAACTTGAAAACAAATCCAAACAGTCCTAAACTCTAACAAATTACCCAGCAGAGCATATGAGTGGTTACAGGTTTCCAGCTCCACTGGAAACACGCTGGTCTCCAAACTGCACGAAGAGAATCCAACACTTCAAGCCCGGCTTTCCTGCCAAGACATGTGTCCAAAAAAACCCAGATGCCTTCAGTGTTTTATTACATGCAGCCCTGAGCAGTCCAATGGCTCACAGAGCAGTAGCCAGGAATACTGGGAAATTGCAGATGCAAACACATACACACACACAGAAAAATGCAGGCCTGTGACTTTAGCACCGGTGAACATCGGGGGAAGAATTGCTTCCAAGCTGGGATAACATGGGATAAAACCAGATTGATTCTTCACAGGCAGAGGCAGATCTGGTGCAACTTGATACAGCAGAACTCTGGAAGGGAGTTAGGGGTGTTTAATAATGCCTCCATGGTTTTATACTCCAGATTCAGGGTCAGAAGAAGGGGTAAAGTGAAGTTTGGAATGAGCTCTGGGTAAGAGTTGAACAGACAAAGGAGCTCTGGGATCATGGGAGGAGTTTAGGATGTGCCCTCCCGTGTCCCACAACACAGAACAAATTAAAATTTCTTGTACTAGTGGTCAGAAAAGGTTGAGATGCTGGTGGAGATTGATTTAACTCTGGAGCACAAATATTAATTCAACCACTGCAGTTATGTATTCTTTTTCTTCACTTACCTCTTTTCATATTTGATTCACACTCACAGTTACCAAAACGTGATTTGACAGCCACAAACATTCACAGAAGGGCTCAAATGCATGGAAGTTTTCATCAAGCTGTTTTCAGGGCATCCAAAATCTCTGGGACTATTTAAAAAAGAGAATTTGTAAAAAGTTTCAAAAATTGAATAAACACATCATAAATTGTCATAAATTTAATCGAGATTTTATTTTTAATGTTACATATCCATGTATGAATTTTATATTTTTTTTCAATAATTATTCCATCCATTTAAAGTATACACATGGAAAAGTATCAAGGGATTCATCCCTTAAGACAGTTTATGTTTCTTGGGGGTATCAATAAGAAGAACAAATCTCTGCTAGATGGATGCTGAGTTTATGGAAGAACCTAATAGATTATTAGTATTTAAATGTAATTACTCCAATGAGTGCATCATTGTATCTGAAGACAGATATGAAGGGAAAAAGTACATGCTGCTATAAGAAAAAATAAGATTTTTTACCTCCATCAGGGTGTTACTTCCCAACTCTGGAATCATCTCCAGAGAATGCTGGCAGGGTAGGAAGCAGAATTTCAGTGAGAGCAGTGTTGTGCCCAGGGAAGGAGATGGGGATGAGCTCTGATAAGGCAGAGCAGGGCACAGGGTGTGGGAGCCTCATGAGGCTCTGGAGGCTTTGGGTACCACTCATCTGATGTTCACACTCTGCTCAGCTCTGGGGTCCCCAACATCAGAAGGTTGTGGATGTGTTGGAGAGCCCAGAGGAGACCACAGGGATGCTCCAGGGTCTGGAGCCCCTCTGAGCCAGGCTGGGAGAGCTGGGGGTGCTCACCTGGACAGGAGAAGGATCCAGGGAGAGCTCAGAGCCCTTCCAGAGCCTGAAGGGGCTCCAGGAGAGCTGGAGAGGGACTGGGGACAGGGATGGAGGGACAGGACACAGGGAATGGCTTTAAGCTGACAATGGGCAGATTTGGATGGGATTTTGGGCAGGAATTGTTCCTGGGAGGATGAGGACAGGCTGGGATGGAATTCCCAGGTTTGCTGTGGCTGCCCCTGGATCCCTGGCAGTGCCCAAGGCCAGGCTGGACATTGGGGCTGGAGCACTGGGACAGTGGGAGGTGTCCCTGCCATGGCAGAGGGTGGAACTCGATGGGCTTTAAGGTCCCTTCCAGCCCAAACCACTCCATGACTGGACGTGCTGCCAGGGTTGGAAGTTCACAGCAATTTTCCTTGGCAATTTTCCTTTCCTTTCGCCAGGGCTCTCCTCTCCGCTGCCGTCTCAGCGCAATGTTTGCTCTCCATCCAGCAGGATGGCATCAGGTTTCTCCAGTTCTGGCCCTGCGTGCTTGGAATGCCAAGGGCTGAGCCCTGGGGACCGCAGAGGCGTTTGTGACTCCCAGCCTCTCATCGCCGGCATTGTCAGGTTAATGACCTGCAAAGATCCGCACAAACACTGCAGCAAGGCCTGCCAAAAATGCTGGCACATTTTTGTTGGCCCCGCAGCCTCATATTAAGTTCACAGAGAGGGGCCAATTTGTGGATGCAAGCCGCGATCTGTGGTGGGAGCAAGGAGGATGGAGAGCAAGGCTGGTGACTCCTGAGAGATGCTGGGGGCACTGGTGGCTTGAGTGGCCACAAAACCCTGTGGGAGACACCTGGAAATTCAACTCTGTCCCTGCTGAAAAGACAAACTGGATTTCTGCACCCTGCCAGCTCCATCCTCTGCTCTAGCTCTGACTTCTTGGCCAGTTTTGCAGGAGGATATTTTCCACTTCGCTCCCAGGAGTGGAGAAGCAAAGGGAAAGGTCAAAGGGGGAAATACGAGAGCCAAGAGGGCAGCAGGAGTTGCCACTTTGGGTGGTCACCCAGCATCACCTGAGCCCCCCGGCTCTGCAGGGACAGGAACAAAGCTGTCAGCCCCTGCCAGTGGGGACTGCAAGGCTGGTCTTCATCATTCCCCACACCAAACCTTCCACCATGTTTCAGCTTTCAGCAGACAACACACACACAAAAAAGGTAAAATTTCGATAAGGCGGCAACTGGAAAATGCAGCTAATTAAAGCAGCCGGAATTCAGGTGCTTTTATTTTAAAACAGATTATAATGAAGGTGATTTGATGGGTGTTAAGCAATTTGATGCGTGTTTAAGTCATTGAAGTGGGTCTTAATGTCCCTACCAGCTTCAAGCACCAGGTTTGCTACAAAACCCAGCTTGGCTCCTGGAAGAGACAGTTTGGTCCGCACAAACCTCAGTTTCAGAACTTTGGGATAAAATGCCAGGTTCAAGGGGGATATGGGGGAAAGTTTCACCTTCCTGGTACCACAGCAATGGGGAAGGGAAGAGGGCAAGATGCAGCTGGGAGTTTGGGATAAAGGATGCTGCGTCCTCCAAAACCCCGCGGGCGTGTGCCCCAGCGGACTCTTCCCTTTATTCAAATAAAATTGCAGGACTCTTCTGTCTCCTTTATGGACCCTGGCTTTTCCTAGCAAGGATTTCTGTACATAAGGTTTCTAGAATTTCAGGTATTTTGCCTGAAATTACAGGATAGTTTGGTCCTTAGAGCGAATTAAGGGTTTTCCACTTAACTGTGCAAAAATTTCCTGATGAGTTTCTCTGATTATTATTAAAGTCCACGTGCAAGTTTGGAAATTCCAGAGTCAGTGGAGTTTCTCTTCCAAAGCCACAGTAACATGTCTCTCACTGATAGCAACTACAAATCAGACTGAGGAAACTGTTCAGATTTTTATCTGAGCGATTTTACCAGAGCTCCCCAGTGCTGCTCTGCGGAGTCGTCTGGAGGTCAGAGCCTGAGGCAAGGTTTGGGTTTGGCCCATGACGCAGAATGCCAGAAGGGTTTGGGCTGGAAGGGATTTCAAGGAACACCTCATTCCATGGCCAGGGACACCTTCTAGAGCCCAGGCTGCCCAGAGCTCCGTCCCGGCTGGGAGGGAGGGAGGTCTGAACTGCTTCTCCGTGTGTGTGCACACAATAATCTACATTTCCCACACTTTTCTGTGCTCATTTCAACAACCGCTTCAGTGTGACTTTCTCCCTTTACCTATTTCCTGTTCTGAACTTGGCCAAAATGAACTTGAAATACTTTCAGGGGGTTCTGGTATTTAGAGACTGGGCGCTGAAAATCAGATATGTGCAATGTTATTAACACAAAGCTCGAGGCATGGCAAAAACTATCCAGGTATGGCGGGATGTTCCCTTCAAGTTTGATTCAGCAAGAAATCCTCTGAAAATCATCATATCAGCTGTATTAGGCAGGAACTGAAAAAAAGCTATTATAAATATGCTTGAATAACAAGCATGTATTTATAAATTTATTTATCTATCTATACAAAAATTTCTTCTTATGTTGTGTACGGTGGAACAACTGTTTGATTAGATATTAAATTATGTTTAAGTTATTAAGTATTTAATTTCATCCTGAACTGCCTCTGATGCTGCTGTTGAATGCAAAGGCTTTCAATAAATTCACTGAGCTCTGCAAGGAACTTAAACCTGTACAATTCATCTGTATTACCCGTTGCATTCAGAATATGACATTTCCCTGGCTTTAAAGACTCTTCTTTCAACTTTTTAAAATCTATGTGCTAATCAAGCCTTTTGGTTTTCATAACTTGGAAATTGGTAGAAAGCTGCATGATTCATTTTGAGACTATTTAGCTCTTTGTTTTATTATGTGAGACAGGTCAATGCTTCATTTGGTTGTATTTGAACGGCGTTTCTTTAGGAACTGCTTTTTATTTTAGGAAACATTGACAATTTTATTTCTTCAGCTCCTTGAAAAACCACTTCATGTGTACTCATGTAAAGAATGTCTCCTGCAAACGGTTGGCACAATCCTGCATTGATTAGAGAGGAAATTGAGATTAAAAGAGAAACCTGCCAGAGAATTATCTGTAAATAAAAGCACATTTAGCACTGCACTGGTGCTTCTTGGAAAACAATCCCTGTGCTCTTTGTAGCGTGCTTCTCTTTTTTTAACAGCACAAACTTCTGCCTTTGTATTGCAATCAGAATTCGAATGTCTTTGCGTCTTGTCATCTGGCCTCTGGAGTTGAGAGTGATATAAACGGGATATCGCTGGTAAATGTCACGGATGCTGACGAGATGTCAGCAGACCACAGCTGAGAGCTCTGGAATTCAAATCAAGAGAGACTGATCCTTATCTCAAATGATGTGTTTGAGATTCCTCGCCCCTTCCCAAATTTGCGGGGCTCCAGCACGCGAGGATTTTCCTCTGCTGTAAGGGCTGCAAACTCCTGGAAATTCAGTGCGGTCAGGATGAGAGGTTCTTAATTTGAGCAAAAAGAAAACGAGGCAGGCACTTTTCTTGTGAGCTTTGAATTTTATGAGTCGGTACTTCCGAGGGTTGTTCCACCTCCTGCACATTTAACCCGAGCCCAAATGCACTGATGTGCTGTCCTGGTTTAAAAGTAGGTGGGAAACCGCCTCACAGAAACACCGAATGCTATTTTAGGATTAAACCTCTCGAATCCCTCAGCTTACTACGCAGGTTACAGCAAGATGCTCTGCTAATGAATCATCACTGAGCAGCTGCATTTGCATAACGGAGGGAAGATGAGGCACCACACAGCGAGGGCAGCCGCTAATTTATGAACAGGAGACCAGATTCATTTTTTTACAACATTTTTTTTCCATTTATATTTTTATATGTCAATGTAAAAATGTTTCCATGGAGACTGTAAAGGTTTTTATTAAAAGGTCGATAATATACCTCCTACATAATAATTTAAGCAACTTGAGTGAAACCTTATGATCTTGTTTTTCGACGTGTTCCAGTTGGCGTTTTTCCTCCATTGTAACCTGTGCCAGAAAAATGCAGAGAAACTGTAAAACCTGGGAATATGGCATTGTAGCAGTACATATATATAGATATAAAAATATTAATGTTTGGAGGTAAAAAATACATTAGCACGATAAAAGTGAGTTGGCTGGGTGCTGCGGTTACGTAATACCTGGTGTTAACATGTAGCATGTACTGCTTGTGCTACACCAGCATATTTTGTGATATATAATCCAGTGTTTATCTATATTCAAATTAGAATCTATATTTTTACTCTGTTCTCTGGAGACATATTATTTAAACAATCTCAGTCACAAAAAATAAACGTAAGGACTAAAGCTAAAATAACTCTGAAGGATTTTTCCCAGTCCTGATTACACTGCACTCTCTGCTGTCTTAATATATCCTTAATTATTACAACTGATCTGAACACAAAGGGGACGGATTCTCAGCTGCAGGGGCTTGGCTTCGCTCCACAGAAATTTCCAGTGGAAGGGGGTTAACTTTCATCAGGAGTAAATCAGACCCAGGTTCATATTTCCTGCCATATCTGGTTCTGCCCTCTGCATTCTGCTGGTGTGAGCCAAAACGTGAACAAACCCGACCTCTGCTCTGTCAGGATTCCCTCTCTGCCTCCTCCCCGGTGTCTCCTGTTCCCGAGTCTGCAACTGAGGAGCACAAAAAGCTGCAGACACGGCTGAGCATCCGCGCTGCCTTCGGCTGGCAGGCACAGCTGGGACGGGAGGGATGGAGCTGCTGCTGGCAGCCCCAGGGCGTGGGGTTTGTCTGGGGTTTGTCTGGGGTCTGTGTGGGGTCTGTGTGGGGTTTGTGTGCGGTTTATGTGCTCTGGGGAAATGGCCAGCCCAGGGAAAATGTCTGAGCAAGGGCACCACGGATCCGGAACCTGCAGGAACACAACACCCAGTGCCACTCTGGGGATAACAAACACTCCAGGGATAACAAACACCCAGTGCCAGTCTTGGGGATAACAAACACCCAGTGCCAGTCTTGGGATAACAAACACCCAGTGCCACTCTGGGGATAACAAACACTCCATGGATAACAAACACCCAGTGCCACTCTGGGGATAACAAACACTCCATGGATAACAAACACCCAGTGCCACTGCAGGTATAACAAACACCCAGTGCCACTCTGGGGATAACAAACACCCAGTGCCACTCTGGGGATAACAAACACCCAGTGCCACTCCAGGGACAATACCCAGTGCCTTTCCAGGGGCCACAAACACCCAGTGCCTTCCCAGGGATAACAAACACTCCATGGATAACAAACACCCAGTGCCACTCCAGGGACAATATCCAGTGCCTTTCCAGGGATAACAAACACTCCAGGGATAACAAACGCTCCAGGGATAACAAACACCCAGTGCCACACTGGGGATAACAAACACCCAGTGCCACACTGGGGATAACAAACACTCAGTGCCACTCCTGGGACAACACCCAGTACCACTCCATGGATAACAAACACTCCATGGATAACAAACACCCAGTGCCACTCCAGGGACAATATCCAGTGCCACTCCAGATAAACACCCAGTGCCACTCTGAGGATCACCAACACCCAGTGCCACTGCAGGTATAACAAACACCTGGTGCCACTCTGAGGATAACAAACACCCAGTGCCACTGCAGGTATAACAAACACCCAGTGCCACTCTGAGGATAACAAGCCCACTTCACCTTCCTGAAAGGCAACTGTGCAAGCACAGGAAACTTCCCAGCATTTGCATAACCTTAATCTTGTGGTGAGCATTTGCAGATTCTCCACTCTTGCTTTCAGCAGCCAAGTCTCTAAAGCAAGGCCTTTTAACTGTGTGCTTTTTGATTAACCAGTGGTATCTGGGAATAATAATTGGTCATGGCCATCCATCCTACGGGGTTGATTAACTGGGAATAAGCTGCACATTTTTTCTTTCTTTTTTCTTCTTTTTTTCTTTCTTTCCTTTTTTATTTTTTTTTTCAACTGTAAAGCTTTTCTGTGGTAATTCCACCATTCATTAGGATGGAGAAATTGGCTCCAAACCAAGTACATCTGCCAAAGCCATTATTTCCATCATCACACTCTGCATCAGTCTGCAGTGCAGCCTTGTAGGAAGACAATGTTCTGTCCCCTTGTGGTTCTTAAGTTATGGGTAAGGAGCTTACATATATTAAAAGGAGGGTCTTCACTTAGTCTCTTAATCTTTATGAGCACTAATAATAGTCAACTTCATTTCCAAAATTTAGAAACACTTGCTTTCAACACAGAATGGTTGCACATGCTGGAAGATAAGTCTCAGTGCAATGAGATTAGGAGCTCCATGGTTTTGTCAAATATCTCCACATTTTAGATTTTAAAAAAGGGGCCTCTGTAGCTTTAACACATAGGCTCTTCCTCCTATACTTACATTCTGTATCTTTAAGAGGATAATTGCTGAATTGAAATTTGAGAGTGTTATCTTAATAACCAATTACTCAAATAACTTTGAAATTGGCTTAAATTGGCTCGTCATGCTACATTTACCTGAATCTTTTTATGGGAAAGTTAGGAACAAAAAAAAAAAAGAAAAAAAAAAAAAAGAAAAAAAAAAAAGAAAAAACCCCTTGGCAGCCTGATTTGTTTAGCATTGCTGGAGGTTCCTGTTTGCAGTAGGGAGAGTGGCCCAGGGTAATCCCAGCAGGGACCCCCTGCCCAGCCACTCTGGTACAGAGCAGGAACACAGTGGGATGCAGGGATGGACAAAATTCTGACTGCTCACCCCTAGGGATTCCCCAAACACTGCCTGTGCCTGCCCAGAGGGAGATTGAGGGACTGGGGAATGGGAGGATGGATATGGCTGGAGAAATCCCCCACCTCTTACCAACTCACAGCTGCCAGCCAGAGTTTGGAGAGGAGCAAGTGGAGATATTTCACAGCTCTGTTTGCAAGGCTGATTAAAAATAGTGAAAGTCAAGATAATCTTCTGTGAAGAATTCATATGTTTAGCAGTATGGCTGGATAATGTAGATATGTTTAGCAATATGAGGGTCTGTGGTGGAATCTGGGGCAGATCCTGCTTTACACACTCAGGTCACACACCAAATAAATAAAATGGTAAAACTTCAAATGGCTTCACTGTTCAGACAATTGAATTTCACAAAAATATTTCAATAAATCTGAAGAGAACCCATTGTCTCTGTGATCAGGATCTCCAGTTGCCATTGACTTTCCAGACTGTCTCATAGCTCCAAACTCACCATTTGCCAGTTCAGGTTCATTGTTTTACTCTGGAACACTCGAGTGTTTCCCCAGCTCCTGGATCCAAGATCCTCTTGCTCAGCAGCCAGCATGAGGGGCACTGCTGATCCTTGCTGGATCATGCTCTCCATGGGCTGGTGCTGTGTCTGCCAAGTGATGGATCTGCCCACAAAGCCAAAAATCATTCTCAATCCTCTTTTGTTCTCTGCCCCAGCAAATTTCAGACAAAGAAGGTCCACATGGAGAGAACCAAAATTTGCAAAGCAAGTCTGATTTAGGGGCAGTCAGAGTAACAAATAAAGTGCTACATGTTGTGTTCTCTCACAGACAAGCAGAGATTTACTCCAGACACCAAAGGAGAATTTCTGGCATTGAATGGAGCCCACTGGACCTCCTGAATTCCTGGTATCTCCTGTCCCACTGTGCTGTCCCACAGACTGCTCTGAAACATCACAAACTCTGAGGTTTTGGCATTTCCCTTGATTTTTAAAATTTTAAATTTTTTTTATGATAAAGTCTTCCAGGTTAGAATATTTTTCCCTCTCCTATTAAATGCTGTTCCATTAAATTGAAGCCAATGTTTTTCTATTAGATTATTCTGAATATTTGACCTTTGGATAATCCTAAAGTGCAACAACATTTCCCTGCAGTGCTGGTTTTATTGAGCATCTCAAAATGGAGATAGTTCAGAATCAGTGTGCAGTTTGAGCTCTGTAATAATAAGGCCTCATTTTCCTGAATGATTTGACAGAGAGGAAAAAGGGGCAGCTGAAAATGACCCTAATCCCATTCCTAATGATTTCAAACACATTTGTCCTCCAGCTAAACAAGTAGTTTAAGGCTATTCCTAGTCCAACCTTCTTGGTAGAATATCCAGATTTTCTTTCAATGCCTGGGAATATGCAGGGATAACTGCTCCTTTTACAAACAATATCTATTCTTATCACCAGACCCAGACTCTGCCAGGTTAGATAAAATGTCCAAAGCAAGAGCTGGATGATCCAAACAGGATTGTTTTTTCCTTTTGATTCCCAACCTGCCTGAATATAACAATGGGAATGTACCTCTGAGTCGTTTTTATTTTCTCCAACATCTTTTTGTTTTTAAACCTTCCCTCCATCTCTTTCATAATTACCTATAAATAAACTTTTAAAAGTCGTTCAACAACCAGGTTAAAATTCAGTTTGGGGTTGGAAGGGATGCTAAAGCTCACCCAGTTCCACCCCTGCCATGGGCAGGGGCACCTTCCACTGTCCCAGGTTCCTCCAAGCCCCATCCAACCTGGCCTTGGACACTTCCAGGGAAATTATGACTCATCTTGAGCTGATTCTCATTCCACTTCAATTCTCTAAGTCCAAGAAGATAAAGTACTAAATTCACCTTTTGTCCAATCCATAATTTTCATTTTAGCTTTGGTCATTTCAAATACACCAATCTAAAGTTGATATTTTTGCATTAAAACAATGTAAGCACACATTGTGTCATTACAAGGGTAAAGAAAATCTTGCAATGAAGTTAATTAAACATCCCAAAATCCAGCCACAAATGGAGTCAGCCAACTCCCTTCCCTTTGGAATCCTCCCCCCAACCCTTACCTGAAGCATAGACATAGAATTTTTTCTTAAAATTAAGAATAATATTCATATTTCCTGCTGGTGATCCTTAATGAACTTCTGTCCATTTACAGGATTCAACAGGAACATGGCATTTTTAACCTATGGCCATTCCAGATTCCTTTCCCTGGTTCTCCTGTCCCTATCTCCACCTTTTGGGGACACCTGAGGCTCTCCTGGCTCCTCACCCACACTTCCCTCTTGCTGTGGTTTTTGCCTCTGCTGCTTTCTCAGAAGCCACTGGAGAGGAGGGAGAGATTTGAGAGGGAAATATTTTTGGCTTTGAAAAACACACACTTCTCTAATGATTGTCTGCAGCACCAAATGGCTCAGGGATGGAGAAAGAATGCACTTTTTCTGAACTTTTTTTTTTCCTGTTGTTTTTTAATAGAAAGCAGGTTTTAGATGGTATCCCTAATGGAAGAGGAGAAATTTGAGATTTCTGCAGGCATTTAAGGACATATGTATAGGATTTAAGTGAGTATAAATTCAAGTGCATATATGATAAATGAAATACCAGCCACAGAGGATTATTTATTTGTCTGTGGACAATTCTACCCTGACTTTTTGTTAAGACCCTGGTCCTGCAGCTACACATTGTGTCAGGTCTCACAGAGATGTGAAGCTGCTGTGATGTGGCCTGGGGAGGAAAATGTTTTTCTTGTAGCTCCTGTCCTAGATTGGATTTGCTCCAGGAAATGCTGCTCTGGAGCAGGAGCCAGCTCAGCTCCATGCAGATAACACATTCCCAGCAGCTCATCAGGTCTCATCGTCTGTAACACGAGGAGCTCAATCCCTGCTGGAAACACTGAATCCAATAGCAGCGGGCAGAACCCACGTGTTTCCAGAAATTCACTTTTAACCAGGAGCACACATAGCACGGGCTCGAATCAGAAGTGCTTCCATGGGAATTATCAGCCACTGGCTGCACAGATGCTTTCCTGCAGAAGAAATGCTCCTGGAAGCCAGTTGGACATGGGTCACACACAGCTATCTGCTCGAGCTTGGTGTGGCTGCATCTTCCTGACAATGATGACAAAAACAAGAACTTTCATCGTCATCCAAGATCTCAGGCTCCTGAGCTCCCATCTCAGCCTGCCTTGCTTATCCCTCCAAGTCCTCCTAAGCTGCTCATTGAAAATGAGGAATTGCTGGAGCAGCCCATGCTCATTTTTGACTCATGGTACAGATTAAAAAAAATCCCGAGCCTTGATCAAAACTGCAGCACAGCAAAAAATGTTTGTTGGAAACATATGCAGGAGGGGGCATTCCCAAATTCCTGCCAGCCAGCCTGGGTGTCTCCAGACCTGCTTCTCCATGGGATGGGTGTCTCCTCCAGCCAAGGCCCCAGCCACACCATTATGGTACAGTTTGAGTTAAAGAAAATTGATAAATTCTCTTCTCCACATAAAAGAAGTCCATACCCCATTTAGCAGTGCAATTTGCCTACCCACTGTCACTCACATAAATCTCCTTTATTAACTGGCTAATCTTCCTTCCTTCCCTCTTTTTCCTTCAGTCAGACTTTCTTTAACTCCCTTTATTTTAAGCTTAAAGTACAAACCACAAACCCCCACTTCATTCTTTCTGCTCTCCCTAGCTGCAATAACAATGGTCCTTCATGAGGGACAGGGCATTTTTCAAAGAGGTTTTTTTTTTACTTTGCTCAACCATCTACTGCACATTTCTGCTTCCCAGGTGTGAGCTGGTCCTCCACACCACGAGGAAGATTTGCCCTTGCAATATTTCCCCATCCAATTAGATACAGGAAATTCTCGATATCTTAAATTTTTCTTCCTCAGAATTTTCTGCTCCATCTTTTCCAGACCCAAGGGGCTCTGGGAGCTGAGGCTGGATGAGCACCTGAGCTGCTGGGCTTTCATTCAAGCTGCTGCCACCTCTGGCTTGGCCTCCTCTGCCCCAGCCACCTGCACTGTTGTCACCTGCCTTCCACTGCCTCCCTGGGTGTAAATGAGTCTTCCTGCACAGCTGTGGAAAAGAGAAGTAAAGGGTTAAAAGAAACCTTATGAGGCAGCCTGGAAGAAGTACAAGGCATACAAGTCTTATGTAAATGTGCAATAAAAATGAGGAAAGGGAAAAAAAATAATAACTTGAAGATGAGGGTGCTGTTTTTATTCCCAGTGTGGGCTAATAATTAGGGTGAGAATGTCATGCAATGAATTTAAAGCATCTTGTATTTGCTGTAGCCTTTGTTACTGTTTTTACCTCCTATTGGATTAACTTCCCTTCTAACCAATACAATATTTTTCAGCAATAAAGCATTCACTCAATATTCCTTTTCATAAAACCCTCCATGGCTGTAAGAAAACATAATTGGATGTGCACTATACAGCTTGAGCTTCATAAACATTAAGTCCAACAACATGTTATAAATAATAGTGATACAGAAGATTAGCTCTATTAACCTCCTAACAGAGCTGGAAGCATTAGCCTCTTCCAGAACTACTGCTCCACAATTCCGTGCAAAACTCGGGGTCTGCCTTTAATTTCAGCCCTTGCTGCCGTTCCCACATCTGCCTCACAGACCTTCCATGCTCCTGGTCCTCTCCAGGTCAAGATGCACAGTGGCAGATTGGCACATTGAGCTATTAATACATCTCTGGATGCGTTACAGATGTTGCAGCAGTGAACGGCGCTCCATCACCGCGCCGTGACACGGGGCCCCAGGGGCGGGAGCCTGAGACCCAGATCTGTCTGCAACCTGCCTACTCCAGCAAAAAAAAAAAAAAAAAGCAAGCAAAGGAGAGTTGCCCCTTATTGCAGAATCACATTCCAGCTTGCAGAGTCAATTTTTCAGATGTTCTGGCTTTCCTGTTGCTTGTTCCTTCACTCAGACCTCATCTGGCCGCGGTGAAAAATGATGTGACGCAGTTTTTTATTCTGCACTTGACACCCTTATGGAAGGCAACGTGGCTCATTGATTCCAAACTCCTCAAAGGTCAAGGCACTAGGAACAAAGATTTTTTGGAAGCAGCCCAGGAAAAACTTTAAACTCAGACCCTGTGTACCCAGAAAAAACAGAACTGTTAATTGTTACCCCTTCTGTCGCTATTAAGCCTCGTATGAACACTGAACATATGTTCCCTGATCATGTACTTTTATATTAAAATGTTATTGAGTCACCAGGTGAAATGTGTATTAAGTGCACAGCTGAAAATAGACAGTAGGTTTAAATCTTGACAGCAAACAGCTGTAGGATTTCAAAAACTTAATTCAAATAATGCAATCAATAGGTTATGCCACAATTTCAAGTTTCCCCAAACACTTTTATATGGAAAAGGATATTAATTCATTTGAGATTAGTTCAGCTAATAGATAGATTTTTCTCTGTCACCTCTAAAACACAGATTAAAAAAAAGAATTTGAGATGTTTTAAGAAGTGCAAACCATATTTTCCTGGTTTAGCACACCACAAAACCATGTGCTTTATTTCCCCCTCTCTCTCACTCTTTCTCCGGTGCAGATTAAAAATGATTACTCACTCCACTGTTTACTCATTCTGCAGCTCTACAGGTCTGGAAATGCTAATATGTGAATTATGTTCTCATTTTATCATAAAAATTGGAGAATGGGTCATATCCAAGCAAAATGCAGTGTGAGGAGGAGACTTGAGTTTTTTCAGATACACGTGAAACCTGCCATGGCAGTGGAACCTACAGGGGGAAAAAGGCCATGGAAAATAAACAGGAATATTTGGTTTTGAACCATTGGTTGAGTCCTTCCTGACAATGCTTTGCAGGATGTTGGCTTTTCATGGAACCATGGAATGGTTTGGGTTGGAAGGGACTTTAAATCCCATCCAGAGCCACCTCCTGCCATGGGCAGGGACATTTCCCACTGTCCCAGGTTGCTCCAAACCCCATCCAACCTGGCCCTGGGCACTGCCTGGGAAGTGCTTCTCACTGCTGTCAAATCCATTGCCACCTGTCTTTAGAGTCACTCTCAGGCCAGTCCTCACCTTTTTGTGGCCACCAGGCTGCAGATGCCATCCCAGCCCACATGTGGGATGGAGAAATCTTATATGGCCCTCCCCATGGTCAGGATCCTCTGCAGGGGAAGGGATCCCAATCCCAGAGAATTATTTACTGGTTATCAGAAGGGGTCTACATGTATTTTACATAAACTAATCTCTCCATTTAACATACATTAAATTGGTTTGAATTAAAAGCACACAACTCTGTGGTACAGCACTGTCTGAACACAGGAGCTCCCAGCCCCTTTGGCAGCAGAAACTCTTGAAAAATATCATTTCTTACACAAAAATCAGTGGTGTGAGAGGAAAATCTCAGCTCTCACCTATGGCAGGGACTCTGTTGTTTTTCTTTTTCTCTTTTTCACCTGGATAATCTATTTGGCTGCTTCTGGTGGCATTAATAGATGGACACATCATTTTGGGTCTCTTTCATTAAGTGAATTTTCCAAGGTAATCATGCTTGCTCCCCTTCTCTCCTCGACTTCTCATTATTTTATAGCAAAGTCTTTAAAAGCACAGACCCGTGCCATAAGGAAAAATAGTCTCCCTAAAGAGACAGGAGTCAGGAATCCCAAAGTCCTACTGAAATGTGTTTATATTCATTCTTTCCTTTCATTATGGAGAACTGCTCCAAATTTAACTGAACCAAACCTAGAGATTGTACTGACATTTTACAAGGAGAATTATGCAAATCTCCAGGACTTTGTTTTAAGAAAGGATTTTTATAGGATTTAGGTTTGACCCAGTCTCCAGCAGGTCTGTTGTTTGATTTTATAGGTTATATCAACATTTTAATGATTTTATTTCTATGTATTTATAGCAAGCTTTTTCATAGGGAACTCAGGGAAGGGTCTCACAAGAATTAGAGCTTAAATTCATTGTGTGTAGTTCCTAGAAAGAGTCTTCCCAAATTATCTTCATTTGTGTGGATTCTGTTGTATCCATACAGAAAAATCTGTATTTCTGTGTGCAAAAAACACCAGATTTTAACCCAAAGGTTTTTTTTCATATACAGAAATCTATTAAACTGAGTTGTTTCTTGCTATTTTCCTTTAAAAAGCCCCGCCTATAATCTATACCTGAGCTGTAGAGAACACAGATTTCCTTGTTCTTTGAGGTCTAACTTCACCTATTTCCTTGCTGTGATGTTAGCTGGGAGTTAAACCCCCTGGCTGGGCTTTCTGGGATAAATGTAGAGCTCCATGGGGGAGAAGAGTTGAAAGCCCATCTTTAACACAGAGAGGACTCCAGATTCCATCCAGGTGACCTGATGGCTCTTGAGAAGGGCAGCACCCCCTGTTCCTGCAGAACCTTCCTGTCCCTGGGAAATTTCTCCATAAGTGGCAGGTAAATCAGCAGAGAAAACTCTGCTTATTAATTATCATCTGCTGGGTCCTCATTACCAGATTGCCTTTAATCTGCAAGCCAGGCCAGGGCAGGGAATGGACTTTTCCCCCCTCTCTGTGCTGTGAATGATGATTTGTTGACTCTCTTTGATATCTGCAGGCGTGGAGGAGGTGGAAAGGCTCTTTTGCCTCCAGGCTCTTTTGCTCATGGGCAGGAATCCATCGTGGGGAGGCCCAAATTCTCTGCACTGGGGAAAGGAAAATGGATGGAAGGGAATTGCAGCCTTGCACATTGCCAGTGCTGTGCTGCATGGAGGGAAAACTCCATCCATCCAAATCCCAAAATGGCAGATCTCTGCCAAATCCCATCTGAAGATGCTGTGGGGCTGGGAATTGGCCCCTCATTAGAGATGCTGAGATTCCTCTCTTTAGGAGGGCACTCTTCCAGCCCATGGAATTTCACGGGAGATGAACAGGTAAAACCTGCCAAAAAAGATTCTACTGTGTGGGCAAATGCAGCAAACTGTACCAAAAGTTGTTCTCAGTATGCCAAAAACTTTCTGCTCAGTGCCAAAGAGTTGCAATTTTAACATCTCTTATATTTTAGTAGTGCACTGTGTTAGCTGACAAGTCAAATAAAATATAGAAGATGTATTGCTCAATAGTACCCACTAATCAGTATTTATTAAACACATATATACAGGCAGAAATAGCTGAATTGGATCAGTGGACCAATTTTTATTATTGTATTTATTTGATGCTACATAATACAGAGTAACAGGTCTCTCTGAGGTACAATTGCTAAAACTTCATAAGAACTAAAAATTAATATTCTAGAAATCACAGAAAGAAATAATATATCACAATTTTAATGCCAGAGACTGTTTGGGTTTTTTCCTTAATATGTCTCCTGAAAGTTATGTGGAATAATGGAATAGTTTGGGTTAAAAGGGATCTTAAATCCCACCCAGTGCCATCCCCTGCCATGGCAGGGACACCTCCCACTGTCCCAGCCCAAATGTCCAACCTGGCCTGGGGCACTGCCAGGGGTCCAGGGGCTGCTACAACTGCCAGGGCCTGCCCACCCTGCCAGGGAACAATTTTATCCATAACTTTATCCTAAATTTCCCTTCTTTTATTTGAATTGGTCTGTATTTATCCTACTGGGAGTCCATATAATAGAATCTCATTTCCAGAATGGATAGTTCTAAAAGGACTGGGATTACAGCAGGAACTCATTTCAGAGGTACCATAGAGCAGTTCTTAAATTTCAAAATAACTTTAAAATAGTTATTTGGAAAGCAGCAGCATAAAAGCAAGTAACCAATAGGCACATGAGACCTCTGGGCCATCTGGGGCATCATTGTGTTGCAAAAGGGCAAAATCTGATTTGTAGCCAGGGAAAAAAACCCTCTGGAACCATGAAACTACTCCTTGAAAGGCATGATCCTAAATTTGGGTGCTTTATCCCTAAAGAAAAGCAACCACAGAAAGGTTTGTGAAAGGGACAGGTGACATCACCTGACTCAGACCTAAAAGGTTGGTCTGGAAAAGGGAATTCTGCCTCCAGCTTTTCTCCTGGACCTGCAGGAATGGCTCTGAATGACATCTGAACTGCCTTGATGAGAATCTGGGCATCTCACCGAGTTTTGAATGTCAGGATGAGCTACTTAAAACTCCATTTAGAACTTGAAACAGAGAGATTGATTTTCTGATGAAGCCCATGGGGATGTTTCTCAACCAAGTTAAATGAAAAGGAAATAAATTTGGAGGAAATTAATTTGAGGAGGAATCTTTGCCTTTTTTTTTCCCGATTTGTTTTACACTTTCCTTTCTTTTCTGTGCTCCTTTTGCAAACAACCATCCCACCCTGTGCATAGCAGCTCTGAGCTGTCTCCCACAACTGCACCAGTGGAGATGAGATGCAGCAGCACCTTGCAAGCACCTCACATCCCTTGTCCCACAGCCATGACATTGGAAATGTCTGTGGATGCACCCCCTTCCTCACAGCTCCCACAATGCCAACCATCAGCTGGGTGAGGAGATTAAATCAGGAGAAAGCAAAAAAGGAGGAATAAAAACAACAGACCTGGGAATATACACATTAAGCATTCTATTGTGCTTGCCCCAAAATGATATTCTTGGGAATTTACGCAACATTTTATTACTTGCTGTATTTAAAAATATATACTTCATCCAACTCTTCTTTACACAGTGGTGCTGCTAAACTTTTAGCATATTTTATGTGTTCAAATAAACTCCAGAGCATGGCTTGCAATGTTAAGGCAAAGGCAGCAATTTATTAGCAGAATTCGATTTCACACTCATGGTCTCTACCCAGAGCCTGACATTGCTCTGCTTGCTCCTTGTAAACCTTAGAACTTTTCCAATGAGCACAGAAATCTTGTTTCACATCTGGGCTAAGACTTAACCCAAGGTGGAATATCAGAAGTAGCCATGAGAGCAGGAGTTCAGGCTCTGGAGGCATGACTAAACCTAAGAATTTCTGACAGAAATGGTTAAAAAGCATGTAACTGTCCCCAGTTCAGGCCAGAGAGGCAGAGGGGTGAGCATTTTGACACCCTGGTGTCTCCTGGAGCTGCCCCACACTCCAGCCCCACCATCTACAACTTCTGTAGCAACAATTTTCATAGGACCTCTCCTCCAGCAGAAATGCTGAGGTTGGAAAGGTGTTGTCTCAATTTTCTTCAAGAAATTGTTGTCGATGAGTATTTCAAAATGTTAAAAACTCAGGGAAAGGACATCTAACTAATCACCCACATGGTTTGTTTTTGGTTTTTTTGGTTTTTTTTTTCCAGAAACATGGAACAATTCTGCCTTTCCGGGGGATTTCTGCTTGCAGTGATGTTTGCTCTTGCTATGCCTGGGAACAGGGGACCCTGTGGTCACCTCTGGAGCCCTGACCCAGCCTCACACCAGGCACATTCACATCTTCTGTAGGCACAGCCACAGCCCAAATGCTCTGAGCCAAGCCAGCATAGTTAAACTTGTCGCCATCTCCGAGTCAGAAAAGTGAATTTAATCTTGGGCTGTCAGCTCAAATTTTCCCCACAACTTCATGGAACAGCCTTATTTTCCCATAGGAAAAAAGCTCTGGCCTTCAAGCAAACTTTGGTAAGGAGTTGTTTTGTTTGCTTTTGCAAGACTATCAACAAACCAAACTATGCAGGCTTGTCTTTAATTGGGAAACTTTTCCTACCATGCATTTTCCTGCTCTAGAGGCCACCAAACATGAAATGTGAGGGTTTGTAGGGTTTGTCCTTTGGATGCTGTCAAACTCTCTGTAGGTTTTAAACCAACTGCCACTGCAGCTGCAGGTTGGCACAAGCCCTGTGGAAAACCCCCAGACATGGAGAAAATTTCAATGTGGTGTTTTCTCCATGCCAGTGACAGGTCAGGTTATCAATTGAAAGGGACAAGAAAGAGCAGGAGGAAAAATGATCTGGTTGTCCTTCATCACACAACTCCTCCTAGAGCCAGGGCCTGTGGTTAGACCCAGAACAAACAAAGGGCTGCTAAAGGTTGAGAAAACAAAAGCCAAAAACCGCACTTGGGACTTTTTCCCCTCTTGCAGAGACTGGATGGATGCAAGGGCAACTCTGGCCATGTGGTTGGATTCAGTGGGACCATGCTGGGGCATGGGAGGGGGAGAAGAACACACTGAAAAGCACCCAGAAAACACAGCAAAGGCATTTCTGAGCACGTCAGGCTGCTTGGAAGGCAGCACTGTTGTGCTGGCAGAGGAGGCTCCAGCTGCTCGTGGAATGGGTTGAGCTGGAAGGGACCTGGAATGCACAGCTTGTCCAACCCTCCTGCCCTGAGCAGGGACACCTCTGAGGTCAGCTCAAGCTGGCAGATGGAGCTTTCTGTGGGTTTTTCCTGTGCTTTTTATGTGAAGAGGAATGCAAAGCAACTCTGAGCACAACCTCTGCCCATGGCCCATGGGTGACTGTCCCTCCTTCAGGGCCAGGGTCAGTGTTGGCTCTACTGGGAACCAAAATCTTCACAATATGGTTTAGTGGCCATGGTGCCATTTGGTTGACCTGATGACCTTGGAGGTCTTTTCTGACCTCTCCTGCAAGAGACTGAGAGAATTGGGATTGTCCAGCCTGGAGAAGTTTCAGGGTGACCTAACTGTGGCCTTCCAGTACCTGAAGGGAGCTACAAGATGGAGAGAGATGTTTTAGAAGGGCCTGGAGTGACAGGACAAGGGATATTGGGAAGAAATCCTTCCCTGTGAGGGTGGGGTGCCCAGAGAAGCTGTGGCTGCCCCTGCATCCCTGGAAATGTCCAAGGCCAGACTGGATGGGGCTGGAAGCAACCTGGGATAGTGGAAGGTGCCCTGTGGCAGGGATTTTAAACTGGTTAATCTTTCAGGTCCCTTCCAAGCCAGGCCATTCCATGATTCCACAATTCTGAGTGCCTGGCACAGCTTCCTTGGCTCCTGCCCTCTGTGCTGATGGCTCTGGGTACAGAGGGAACAAGCACAGTGGGAATTGCCAACCCCAGGCTTGTGCTGCTGTGCTGGAAGGAAGGTGTTATTCCACAAAGATTCAAGTTACCTTGTTCTGAAAGGCATTTTGTTCTTAATAGTGCATATTATCACCATGAAAATAGGCAGACAAAGACAAAAATTTGCATTTCCAGGAGTTTTAGGGAATTCCATATGATAGACCACTTTCTGCTATAACAGACAGAAGATTTTACAGCCTCCTGAAGGAAGTAGTGGAGTTTAGTTTTGTAAAGCCCATGAGAACAGCTAGAGCAGGAAAATGAAGATTTTGCGGGGGGCGTCTTCCTACAGATATTTTGGAAAAGCAGGATAACAAATATATGATTTTACCAGGACAAACCCAGCTCCTTCCATTAGAATGCTTTGAGGAGTGGGCAGAAAAGTGATTGTCCAGTCCAGCCATGCAGGAACATCTGTGACCAAACTGTGTTTTGGTGTTTCAATTCTCAGTTAACTGCAGAAACCTTCATTTTTAGCCCTGCTGACACAATTTCAGCACTTTAAACCATAACTTTGTGCTGTGCAGCTACTGCTATCCAGCCAGATTTCCTTCCAGAGCGGGCCACAAAGTCACTGAAGGGCTGACTTTAATTAAGAGCAAGTTCAGAAATACAATTATATATGAAGGTACATTGAAGCCAGAGAGCAAAGATGCAGAAAGTTCAAGGCCCACGTGCTGGTGCTGGGAGATGAGCAGCAGCTTGCTGCAGGCAGGTATTAGTTTTCATGAAAGTGTTGGAGAAATCCCCGAGGCTGTCAGGGCTCTTGTACTGGGAAGGAGCTGAAGTTACAGTAGGAGAAAAACTTCTGATACGGGATTTCCAACCACATCAGGCTGGTGCCCTGCTTTGGTTTTCCAAATTGGGTACCAAACCTCCCTACCTAAATGCTTTAATTGTTTTCCCAGGGAAAGTAAGAGAAGGGAATCAGTACTTCCAACTGCACAAACCTTATGCTATCTATATTGAAACAAGCCACAGAATTACCTAAAGATTTTTTGACAGATCCAGAGATGAGCATGTGTTAAAACAATCATCTAGGAAAAAAAATAAAGCTCAGAATATCACAAACGTCAGTTGCTTTTTGAATTACTGCTTCTAAGCAATACTAAGAAAAATACCAGCAAACCTTTCAGCGTTGACACCGAAACCTGAAGAGATTATTAAAGAACGGCCGTGTGGATGATGAACAGAATTAACCATGGGGAAACCTCGATGCTGGGGTTGCATTTTCCCCCGTGCAGGCGCTGCAGCCGGGTGTCACCAGCGTGGCTCTTTGTCCCCGCGCGGGCCCAGCTGCAGTGCACATGAGTTCAAGCTCCTGCCCGCGCCTCATGTTTCAGCATGACCTCAGCTTCCTGTGCTGAATGGGAACCAACGCCAGCGAGCACTTGTAAAACTGTTTTTGAAGAGTGGAGTTATGAAGAGGTGCTGCGGTGTCAAACATCTGCTCCATCCATTACGCTCAAATAGCAGCGCTGACTGTACAGTAGGGCAAGAGCCGTCAATAAATTAAAATCCTCTCATGGCCGCGCTCTCCCCACTCCAGCTCTTGTGCCAATTTGAGCCATGAAAGAAAGAAGCTAAATAAGAGAACAAGAATGTTGTTTGTTTGGTAATTAGGGGTTTTGTTTTTAGGGCAAGGAACTTGTGGTTGGTCAATTAATATTTGTAAGCGCTCACGGCCCAACTCAAATTTCAACCTACGTTAAAAAATAATTTTGCTTCTATGGTAATTTTTTTGGTTCGAGTAATACTGGGAGAAAATAACATGGTTTCTTGAAAGCTGTACAGTTCACAGATGGATAAGTACTGAAATTCTATATTTGTGATTTCTGGAACCCAATACAGTTAATTATATTAAGATATGTCCTGTAACTGCACCACGTATCTCTTGTCAAATTTGGCATGTACGTTAATTACCTCAGGAAAAATACATGTTAGCTTAATAGAGTAGTTGCTTGTTGCTTGTTGTGATAAAATATAAAGACAAGATACATTGTGCAAAATAAGCAAAATCTTAAATACAGAGGTCTATTTATAGCCAGGAGGGGGTGGGAGTCTGGGAACTAAAATATCAACCCAGGCAGTCTGAGAAAACGTTCAGAGGCTGCAGAGTTGTTCACCTCGGGGTTATTGGTTCAGATCTTGCTGGGATTAGTCATGTTCATCAGAAGCTGTTACCACCAAAGGGATCTGCTGTGGTCAGCATGGAATGGGCTGCAGGGATGTGACCCCTATCCAAAATCCCTGTGAGGATGGGAGTGCGTGGTCCTTCCCACCCTGGAAATCCTCTGTTTTCTCCAGTCCTTTATCAGGAAATGTGAATCCAAACACGAATCCAAAGCAAACTTTTGGTCCACTTGTTCACATGCTGGTACCACCTCACCACCTGGTTTGGGTTCTCTGCCTTTCTTTCAGCTATGGATGTAGGAAAAAAAAAATACTAATGTGAGAACAATAAATGTATAGGAACAGATCAAAACACCACCCAGCAGCTTAAAGAGAAAAATGTAGGCTTGTCCCTGGTGGGAATGGTTTTGTAAAGGAAAAATGAAGCTTTTGAGCTTGAAGGCATCAGAATGAATGACCAGAATGTTCCTGTGAGCCAAACTGAATGTTGTCCAAGATATTTTTACCTCCCAGATGTGTTGTATCGTTCATGTCCACTTCTTGATTACTTCAGCTTTAATGCCATGCTAGGATGACCAGATTGGACCCTGTGTATCTTCATCACCTCTCCCTTCCTTTTGCTCTTCACAGGCAGAGAAACATACAAATCTTCATCACAAAATCAGTACCAAAATACAAATTATCATGTGAGTTTCAAAGGATCTTTGTCCCACATGGAGACCAGGGTTCCCACCTGTCTGCAAAATGCATCATCTCAAACCAGTCAACTTCTGATCCAGCAACATGATGGAATGAAGAGAATCATTTTTCCATTTTGTGGCCAAATTCCTCTACAAATTTCTAAAAGTTCATCCATAGGATCCATAATGAGACATTGCAAATTGTATGTCCACATACATCTAAAAAGTTGAGCTAAAGGAGATTTTGGCTTTAGTGGACTCTATTTCACATAATACAACATAATCTCTTCAGAGTCAGCACTCAGCTTCAGGGATCTGGTTCAGCTGGAAAAGTAGCCTCTTGAAAAAAAAAATTAGATGTGTTTTTGTGGCTGCAGTTAACAACAAGTCCAAAAAAGAATCATCTTGTGAAAAATACTTGGCTAGAAAGTGTGATAAATATCATATACTCCCCGCATGGCTGTGGAAGTCATGGGATTCTGACAGAGCAGGGCATGAATTTAGAGATAACAAATGGAAAGGTGTCTGAATATTCCAGCAGCCTTCCTCCTGCTCTGCTGATGATGATGGCCCACAAAGCAAATTGTTCAGCCTTCGAAATTCTCTGCAAAGTCATTCCTTTAGTGCACATAAAGATTTAAATCTTACAGTTAAAACCTGCACCATGAAAGCCAGAGACAACAAAAATCCCAACTTTTCCAGAGTGATTTAGGGATTTACACATCTTCTGGTGCAACCTGGAATCATTCCACTGACTGACTGGTTTGACGAGGAATCCTGTAAAAGAACAAGCGAAAGACAAACATGAAACAAAACAAAACTAGAAATTCTTGGCACTTGGGGATTTGTGTTGGCCAAATGACGAGACTGAATCCCAGAATCTCTGTTTGGAAAGGATATGAAGTCATTGTTCAAATGTGCACATAAACTGGATCTAGAGGGATAAGATTAAAAAAATTTACAGAGTTCAGTCTCATAAAACTATCAATTATACAAGACTGTTTGTGTTCATTTCTGTGAATTTTTCTGTAGACCAAATGTTTTCCTTTACTTCTGGGTAGACCATGGAGCTGGCATAAAAACTGGAAGGTTACTAAAAACAAGGGGCCAAAGATCTACTTAGCAAACATTTTGTGGCTTCATTCACAGGGCAGTTGCTGTAGGAGGAGCAGGGTTGGCTGCTGTGAAATAGGTGCATGAATTGATTTTATGAATCCATCAGCATTTTGCAGATGAATCCTCTTGCCATTCTTTGAAAGCAGTGCTTGGAGTGTCAGGAAAGTGGATTTTCTTCTTCTGGGACCATGCAACGTCTCTGCTTTTCTGGTACTTAATTTAATTCAAGTTAGATGAGGTAAATGCAGGCTGAAGTGTGCTCTGGGTGCAGCATCTTCCTGCTCTTAGACAGGGATATGGTTTGTGCCTCACATTTCTCTGGTTAAACTGAAAAAATAAATAATCAAACACCAACTTTTAAGATTTTTCCAATTGTCCACTTTTCTGTATAATCCTCAAAGCATAAAACAGAGTTAAAAGATGTGGAATACAAGATGTGCAATCCAGGAGTTGCCAAGGTTGGACGTGGTGAGCTGCTTACTAGAGGGTGTGAGACATTTCTGGGGCTGTGGGAGAGGAGCTGGGCAGTGGCAGAGTGCCATTAAATTTTAGTTTAAATCACCCAAAAGCATTTTACACGTCTCCCTCATGGAATCATGGAATAGTTTGGGTTGGAAGGAACCATAAAGATCATCCAGTTCCATGGACAGGGACACCTTCCATGAGACTAGGGTGCTCCAAGCCCCATCCAGCCTGGCCCTGAACACTTCCAGGGATGGGGAATTAAGCAACCTGATCTAGTAGGTGTCCATCTTTACTTTCTGAGTGATCTGGTTTAATTTTCTAGAAAGTGGGATATTATTGCATGGTTAAAGCTGATGGATAGCCAACGTTCTGTCCAGCCTGGTGTGTTTCTGCTACAAAATATTAAATTACATTGGAATAATTTTTTTATGATCTTTAGGATGCACTCATGGAAATACCTCAGAAGGTAGAGTGGTTTTATTGCCTGAACTCTGCTCCATAAAAAAAGAAAACAAAGAGGAAATCTGAGGTTTGCCCTAAGTCTATCTGACTTCTTTCCTGTGCCAAGCTGGGTTGAAAACTCATGAGACCATCTGTCCTGTGAGACTTCTGGTGCTTCCTGTTGGAAACGTCACAAGCACTTCCACAGCTTTTCATGTGGCATTTCAACATCACTCGGCCAGGAGAGAGATGCTCAAAAACACAAACCACAGAATAGGGTGGAAAAGAACACAGAGATGTTTTTGTACAGGTTCTTTATTTATTGTTCAATTTTCATTTTTGTTAGGATAGCAGCAAATACTCTCAGTTTGAATGCTAAGTGGCATTACCATCATTTCAATTTCACTTCTACCTTTTCTTGGCACAAACAACCTGTGCTCACAAGGCACCTCCTGGATGTCTCTTCCCACCAGCAAAGTCCTAGGCTGGAAAATGGAATGAAATCCTGCAAATAAATTCCCAGGAAAAGTTGAGCTCTGCCCCAGCCCTTCATTCCCATGACCATGAGTGGTTTTTTGGGGAACCACAGGCAGGGTCAGGTTGGTGGAAAAGGCACCACGATCCCTCCCAGCTGCCAGAGAGGGAAGGGGAAGGGAAAGGCCCCGTGCAGCCAGATGAGCAGCCAGCAGAATGAAAGGTCAGCAATTTGTCAGGTTAAACAAACCTCTCAGAGTTTCCCATTTGTTATTTGAAGGCTTGACAAGTTATGGAAAAGCATTTTAATTAACAACTCTCCGATTTTAAACTAAAAATCAATACGGCGCACGTATTTCTTTAAGCGATGTCCAGAGTTCTCCTCCAAAGTTCCAGCTTGACAGATTTCCATTAGATTCATTGGCTCTAGATGATGTGATTGTCTTTTAATATGAAGAGCTAATAAAAGATATATGAACTTATATTTATATGACCCAGTACAAAAGGGTCATTGTGTTTCCCATTCTAATTTTCTTCACAGTTTAGATTTAAATGAATTTGATTCTTCAAGGAAAAACATCATGACATAAAGACATAACCCCCACACTCTTTGAGTTCCATCACCCTCATTCACCAAAAAAAGAGAGGGGGGAAAAAAGGGAAGGAAAAGGGAAAAGTAAAACTCAGGCTATCTTAATTTGTATTGACTTCATTATTCTCTAGATAAAAGGCTACTCAACATAAAATGAGGACGCTGAGTTGAAACTTTTAGAGAATTCACATATTTACATCAATTTTTAAAGGGTTTTATAACTAATGAACTCAGATTTCTTTTGGCATGGCATAAAATCCATTTGTACAGTTTTTAATTAAGAATGCAGCCTACGCAATTAAAATTAAGGGTAGAGGCTTCATCAGATGTCCTGTGAGAACCGCAGTCGAAAAAATTATGTTAATGCTGGATGTCCTAAAAGCCTTCTCTGAATGTTGGAACACTTTGTGAGGAATCATTTCTGCTATACAATAAGGATTTATTTAAAGTTGAAAATTAGGAGCTTTTAATTTTGGAGTGTTAGGAACTTATTTATTACTAATCACTTTGGCATTTGTCATAGTGCTTTCAAAGCAGATGGGATCATTTAAAACTGCCTCAATTTTCCTAAAAATTAACAAATTCATATCTGTATATAAATTTATATATATATATATATATATACTTATATATAGACTGAGACAGGCACACAATCTATAATGCAAATAATGCAGATGTAGCCAAGGGAATCCCTAATGCAAATTTTAATATTTAAAGTGACAAGAGTCATTATTGTGAATATTAAGAAACTTCTTTTTTGAAATTATTAAAATGACACTTGAAATAATGACTGAAAATTATAAATAACTCATTTCAAAGTTACATAAGCTATATAGAAAAATTAAGTTTGATGTAAGTGGAAGGTGTTAAATGAAAAACAGTTTTCTCTTTAGGAAGTGATGCAGCAGGATCAATGTTGGAATGGGTTTTCCCATTTCCCAAACTCTCTGGATCAGCCTGGAAACAGCTCCTTCAGTGATGAGTTAGACTGGGTTTTCAGAGTGGGAAAAACCCAAGGAGGAATTCAGAGAGTGAGTGGAAAGCACGTGCAAGGGGGGTAATTCCTCAACAAAACAAAGACCTGATCCACTCCTGTGCAATTCCGACCTCTTCCTTCACACTGGATGCAGGGATTTGCTTTCTTCCCTTTCCCTGTTTTCCCTTTTTCTTTTCAACATGGCTTAATGCAATAAAAATGTTTTATATTTAGAAGAGTAACAAGGGAGCTGAGGCTTAGCTTTGGAAGGAGAGCCAAATTTCATAAGGATTTTAAAGTGTAGAATAAGAAGGGTTGGCTGGCAGGAGAAGTAATTTCCAAGCCAAACTCCTGACAGGAACAAACGTGCAAAGAGGAGAGGGGGACACAGGTTCTGGGGAGGAAAGGGGCTGTGGTGATGGATGCAAACCAGGCAGGAAGGAGCAAAGGATGCAGTGGCCATGACTCACACTGGGATGGGCAGCCACCTCCCTCAGTGGTGGCCACGTGAGAAGTATTTCATAAAACAAAGAGATTAAGCCTGAAATCCATGGATTCTACTACTTGAATTCAACAGGTTTCAAAGCATGGATGTAGGGTTGAATAAAATGCTTTCTCACTCAAGGGAGGGGTCACCAAAATTCAGCTGCGGTTCTCAGCTTGATGAGCTTTGTAGTCTCAGCTTAAAAAAAAAAAAAAAAAAAGAAAAGCAGTTTTAATCTTTTTTAGCAAGCAGACATTAGTCAAAAAGGGAAAAAGATGCTCACAACTGAGTTATAGGTGGCTCTTATCTTTAGAGAGGCCAGTCAACAGCTCCCAGCTAAATCATAAATAGCAAAACGCTTACATAGCATCCACCACGGAGGTAATTCTCCTCTAATTTACATCGGGTTTACATCACTGGAGCTTTTTCATTTTCACTGGAGCTGCTTGAGATTTACTTGCTTATGAATCAGAGCAGAATCAGGCCCCCAAATAGCTGCCTATGGCCAAAGATAACATTCTGGCCACAAACCTCATTTTTGTTCTTTCCTCCACCCACAAGCCAATAAAATTACACAAGACCTGGACCTGAGAGGCCCCCAGATCCGGGCCAAAAATAAATACAAAAATACAATAAAATTTTAATGTGGGGGCCTCGTTCAATCTTGAACCAGTGCAATATTTAACTGTATGAACAAAAGATGAAACAGCAGCCAAGAAATACATTTCACCTTTAATTCCATAAGAACATAGGAAGAAAGAGCAAGGAAAAGGAGGAAAAATCATTCCATAAAATAATAGTAATACCCAAGAACTTTAAAATACCCATAAAATCACAGCACTAAATTATTAGTGCCCATTTTAGATATTCTTTGAGTTTGTCAGAAACTTTTGATGAAAGGCTGTCAAGAGTTTCAAAATGAGGGGAATAAAGTGAGGCCAAGGAAAAAGAGCTATTAGGAATATTAAAAGGAACGTGCCTGATCCACTGGTGTCAGTGCCTGGAAAGCCAAAAGAGGCACATCCTTATGAATTTCTTGTCCTGACAGCAGCATCACACCCCCACTGGGAATTTCCCCCAGGAGGGATCTGTGGGCTCCCAAGGCCACCCCATTGCAGTGGCTTTGCTGAGTCACTACCCAAAGAAGGGACAAAATCCCTTTAATACCAATCCAGGATTTCAACTCCTAATCCAGCCTGAACTGCCAAATCAACCCAGCCCAACTCATCCCAACCAAAGCACTGGGAAGGCAGCACAGGAACAGCAGTGCTGTAGCAAAGTTTCATCCCCAAAATCTGCACAATTGGCCCTTCAGGCACCCCAGACCTGCCCAGAGCTGGGTGAAACTCTGAGAATTTAAGAAGAGTAGTGATGCAGTACAAAAAAAGCCTGGGGTTGGTAAGGAAAATGCAGAATTAGGTCTTTTTCTTTCTAATTAAGTCTGTAGGAGTTGCCACCAGACTGGAAGGGTTATTGGCCTTATCGAGGCCAGCAGTTCCTCCAAAGGAATGAGCAGGTCTGCTGTGATTTGCCTTCAGGAAAATTCCCTGCAAAAGTGCAATAGTCAGAGCTTGTGTCATAAATATATGGAACTTAATGTAATGATTTATAATTTATAATTTATAATAGTCAGCTGGACGATCTATTCTGACTCCTCTTCAGATCTTCCCCTTATTTGGCAGAATACCAAAGGTTGTGCTTTGTTTCAGTGGGATTTTGAGTAGAACTTAAAATTATATCAAGCACTTGTTGATGGAAGCTCTTGAATTACGCCAGTCTGATAATGAAAATATTCAGAAATGTTTATGTTTACCCAGAGCCTTTTAATTGGCAAATTCAGTTTGAAATTATATTGGAGTATATAAATATATTTATATCTATATATTTTTTATATTTCTCTATTTATATTTGTATTTCTTTATATATTTATAAACATATATATATATATTTAATATATGTTTATAAAAACACATTTAAAAATAATTTTTGTCCTTAATGACTTTTTATCCTTAATTTTTTTACATTTTAGAGTTGCTGGATTTGCCTGAGTTTGGTCACTCTGTGGGTTTTTGGATAGGAAGGGCAAGATGCTGCATTTGTATTTAATATCAAATTTCCCTTTGGACTGACAGATCCCTGTGCCTCAGTTTCTGTGGCTGGATCTTGGAGCACACAGCACTGGGAAGGTGCTGGGAGCACTGGGATGAACAGTCTGGTGGAGCACTGGGTGCTGTTCTCTCTGCTGCAGCCTCAGGTGGGTTTTCCCACGGGGCAATTTGGTAATTGCAAATCCCTCTGGCAGAAACAGATGAGTGAAGCAGCAGTGGGCAGAGGGGCTGTTTTCCTGGGTTGGTTTCCCCGTGTTTAGGGTGTGAGCTGTGCATGGAGGTAGATGTGCTGTGGAGAGCAGAGAGGGTTGGAGAGCAGTGAGTGCTGAAGGTGACTGCGTGCTCTCCTGAAAGAGATACGGTGCAGCTGAGCAGTCCCAGACTGTCCCATCAACTCCCTCTAAACCATGACCTGGAGAAATCACCTTCGAGCTGACAGGGGCTTAGGCAATATTTCAGAATCTGGTCAAGATTTTACAACACCAGATACTGTTTCATTCTCCGGGCTTTCTCTGACCAAAGAATTTTGAACCGGGGCAAACTGTCAAGTATGCGGCGGTTTTGTACAGCAGACAGCAAGCCAAAGAAAACTCTGCTGAGAACACCACAGTTATTGATAAAGAGCCTGCACAGCAGTAACGAGATGGACAAACGCTGTAAAAAACAGGGGCTGGGGGGAGATGGGGAAGGGGCTTTGCTGGGGCTGATGCTGAGCAGCTCCCCAGCCACCACCGTGGCCAGGAAAGTCAAACTTGGCTTCAGAAAGCTGCTGGTGCTTCGGTGCAAATCCCTAAATCAGCACAGATGCAAGTTTGCTCCGAGACTTTTCCCATGCTGGAGCATTTTCGTGTTTCCTGCCAAAGCCTGTGTTGCAACCTTTGGCATGCGAGTGTTGTAAGGTTGTTTTGGTTTTTGTAAAGCGCTGTGATAATCGTGAGCCAGATCTCATCGTGCAGCAATCCTGTGGCACTTCAAGTTTAGTCATCCAGCAGAAGTTATGCATTTCTTCTACTGCTCAAATGAAATGCCTCCATTTCTCTTAATTATTTCTGACATTTCACCCATTATTCCCCGAGCCTCCTCAAAGGACGTAAATAACTCATAATTCTCCAGTGAAGGCAAGTGTGAGCTGCAGAAATGTAAACACCACGACACTGCTGCAGCACAGCCCTCAAAACAGGGATGGTGGGGTGTGCAAGGGGCCAGAGAGAGCAGAAAATCCAAAATTTGCTACACTTGGTGTGGCAACTAAAAGAGTTGGGCTGATTCCTCCTCTTCCAGACATCCAGAACTAAACATCAGGAGCAATTAGAAAATTGTGGTCTTTTGTAAATTACTCCCAGAAGAAATCCTGGAAATCTTTCATTGTAGTCCTTTTGGTCCGCTGAAGCATAAAGCCAATATGGATGAACAAAAATACTAGAGAGAAAATTGAAATACAACAGTAATTAACAATAGAAATTATCAAAATCCAAGCCAATGGATGGGGCCATCAGGCATTTTAACATTTGAGTGACGGGCAGGTAGGGCACCTTTGATGTCACTTTTCCACCAAGGAGTGACTGAAAGATGAGAAATTCCTCCTGATAGAGGGATGTTCTCATCATTTAAGGGTAAAAACCTCATATTCAAGGTGCCCATCTTGTTTACCTTTGAATAATAAGTAATAATTCTCATTTTAGGATCTTCTATTCTGTTGCCATATGCTAAATGTCAACAAAGGATTATAGGAAAAATCATTGGAAATGTGCAGCTATCACAAATAGAGATTTCCCTCTGGGTTCTCTAATACTTTACAGACAAATGTTAAAGATTTATTGCACATGAACATCAAACATGGTTTTACTACAGTTCTCATTTGGATCAAATTGACACATTTTACATTCATTTTAGCCTAATGAGATTCTTTCACTACACATTATATTCCAAGTGACCTCGTACATGAAATTTGTGGCATGGAACAAACCCACTGATATGACAAAGCCCTTTCCTGACCAACTTTTGGACTTTTTAGAAAAGAAAGGAAAGAGTTTAGCAAGGTCATGAGTCTTGAACATGCATTTATTCATCAGTGCTCGAGAAAAAATTAACACAAATGCTGTGTAGATTATCACGTTTTCCCAAATTTCCATGTTTAGTGCCCACACCTCAGGAGTCTTTTGAACTTTGATTACAATCTGAATATTCAACACTTTGGGTCCAATCCCAATATTTATATTTGCACCTGAAGTATCAAGGGATTTGGAAAGAATTCCTGGAAGAATTTTGCCTCTGGTGCTCAGAATCAGGCCCCAAATGACCAACAGAATCCCAGCTGCTGGAATTTGACTTTTGAGAGCAGCTCGCTGCAAAACCTTTCCTGACACTTTTACACAATGCAAAATTTGCTTTTGCAGGAGATTCAGTGGTTTAGAAAGGAAAGAAAAAAAAAATTTTTTTGGCTTATCAAAGCAATTAGTAATGGAATGTAAGTTTTTAACACTGTGCTGTAATGTTGTACCAGGGAAAGGTAGCAGATGACCTTGAAAGGAGGTGAAAGGAGACTAGAAAATGTTAATTAAAATTATTAGTGCTGTTTGAGGTGCTTATCTTGTTTACTGCTAAGGTGTTGCTCCCTTCTGCATAATTAGGGGTAATTTTCCTTACTTTCAAGTCTGTAATTTTAAATATCACAAAGTTTTATCTTCCAACAAGAAGTAATTCATTATTGGTTTGTGTGTAGCTGCTTGATGTTTTAATCAATATATGCAACTTCCACAAAGTCTGTTAGAATTTGTCAGGAGGTTTTATACATCTTTTATAGTGCAGGATTAGGCATGGTATATGAAGCTGAAATCCCATTTAGTAATGAAATTTAAACATAATTCTGTGTTTATGATGTGAAGATATATTTTGGCTTGATCTGTCCTTTTACATTTCCCTTTATCCACGATTATTGGAGGACAATGATATCAGGAAAACAAACCACAGTGAAGTTAAATCCATTTGAACACAAAGAGTTACTGTCAGTTAATCCTAATAGAGACAATACTGATTTTTTAACTAAACTGCTTAAGAAATGAATATGTCTTGCATGCTTTCAATTTGTTTTAAATCCTAATATGCAGAGCTCTTTGCTGTTGTCTAATATTTGCATAAAATATTTAATCTTGTACTTTAAATTAATGATATTAAAGGTCTAAATGTTTGAAAAATGTTGTTGTCAGAACAATGTAATCTTTTCTCTCCAGACTTTCTTCATATAATTGTGGTGCCCTTATCCTAATATACTTGTAACCTTCCTCTGCATTGTCCTGCTTTGAATGTTCTCTTCCAGGACTTTCTTTATTTAGAGATTTCTACACTTTATTTTCTTTTTTTTAATATTAAGAAGTGGGGCAGGGAAGTTCCTCTGCTCTCCAGGACATGCAGCAGGAGGAAATATTCCCAAAATATCCCATGAGTCTGGACATCAGTGTGTGGGGCAGGGGCAAGGTGGGGGCTCATTTTTAATTTTGCTGCTGTGATAAAAATAAAATTTGCTGCTCTTTTATCTTCAGCAGAGCAATTAAAGCCATGCAGGGTACTTGAAACCCTGTAATTTTTAACCACTGGCATAGTAGGTAGGAAGAAGCCTACCATTGCCACGAGGCTTTAATTAAACCATAAAAAAATGGGAAAATGTCTTCAGGAGCACATATTAAAATAGGCAAGGAGCTTCAATCCATTTTCTAAAATTTACTGAATATTGAATAGGTTGAAAGTTTGCTGGCTTGATATCATAACAACTTAATACAGACATTTTATAAGGGAATAGACCCTATTTTGGTGTGTTCCTCCCAAGTAACCCAACAGTGCCTACTGAGGGGTTATGCTGAGGTGGTGCAATTAGCTCACTAATTAATTAAAGACATGACAGGCAGTGTGTGCTCTGTGGGGCACAGGCTGGTGGCCCCAGAGCCTGCCTGGGGCAGGGCAAGGAGCCTTGGTGGCCAAGGATCAACCCTGGAGAAGGGACTGGGCAGGGAAGGAGCCTGGCCAACACCCAAACACATCCCAGATGGATCCTGGACACCAGTTTCACACTTTTATAGAAGTTTTGGTTCATCTACACATTGGGGTCAATCATCCAACCACAGCCCAGGCTGTGAAGTCTCAGCCCTGCCTTCCCCCTTTCCCTTGCTGTTTCTGCTTTTTGGGTTCCAGTTTTCCTTGATCCTCTGGCTAGGGAGGGATTGCTTTGTCCAACTCCTGTGTGAAGAGAACTTACCAACACCTGACATGAAGTTTCAGAGTTACACACTAAGCAGCAGAGATGCTGAAAAATAGAAAAGCTGAAACCCAAGGCACCACCATGAGGTCTGGGACCTGCTGGCACTGGAGCACTGTGGTGGCACTGGCAGAGCTGTGGTGGCACTGGAGCACTGTGGTGGCACTGACAGGGCTGTGGTGGCACTGGCAGAGCTGTGGTGGCACTGGAGCACTGTGGTGGCACTGACAGGGCTGTGGTGGCACTGGCAGAGCTGTGGTGGCACTGGAGCACTGTGGTGGCACTGACAGGGCTGTGGGTGGCACTGGCAGAGCTGTGGTGGCACTGGAGCACTGTGGTGGCACTGACAGGGCTGTGGTGGCACTGTATGGTGGCACTGGAGCACTGTGGCACTGACAGGGCTATGGGCAGCACTAATGAGTGGCACTGGAGCACTGTGGTGGCACAGGAGCACTGTGGTGGCACTGGGAGGCTGTGGTGGCACTGGAGGCACTGTGGTGGCACTGAGGCACTGTGGTGGCACTGGCAGAGCTGTGGTGGCACTGAAGGGCTGTGGTGGCACTGGCAGGGCTGTGGTGGCACTGGCAGGCTGTGGTGGCACTGGGAGGCTGTGATGGCACTGGCAGAGCTGTGGTGGCACTGGAGCACTGTGGTGGCACTGACAGGGCTGTGGTGGCACTGGCAGAGCTGTGGTGGCACTGGAGCACTGTGGTGGCACTGACAGGGCTGTGGTGGCACTGGCAGAGCTGTGGTGGCACTGGGAGGCTGTGATGGCACTGGCAGAGCTTTGCTCTCACTGCCCAGAAGCAGCAGCAAGAGCAGAGCAGCGACACTGGGGGAAAAGGGAATTAATTCAGCTTGGAGAAACAATAGGAGAGGAAGGCAGTAAGGCAAAGAGGCACATGAAGGATCTCAAGAGCAGAAGACAGCGATATTTCCAGGGATTTATGTGGCACTAAAAGGGATGTATTATGGCAAGTAGATGAAAGGACATATTATACTGCCATATTTGATGCATGGCCACATAATCACACTAAACTGAATTTTGAATAAGAATGGAAGAAGATTCTTGTAGTCAATTTGAACTACAGGGAGAATTTAAATAGTGGACCTAATAATCTGAGGGGCTTTGCTGCATGGCATGGGGTGAACATCAGAACAGCTGAGAACATGGAAAATTTCAGGCCACAACTTCTCAAAATTTCTGGGTGTTCTTGTTTGCAGTGGTGGATCAGGAGACACCCAAATGTCACCTGCACCCCATGGGTGGCTGTCCCAGCACTGGGCACTGCTGACTCAGCAAGAGGTGCCACACAGGATTTTTCAGGACCCTGCTCTGTCTTTGAAGACCCCTCAGCCAAATGGTGACTGAGTCCAGGCACTGTCTTTGTCTCCAGATGGATTTCCTCATGGACAAAATCTCCAAGGACATTGCCAAACTTCATGCATTTACCTTCCTTCTCCCCCAGTCCATGTCAAACCATGGACTTGGCACAATTAACATTTCCCAGTCTGGATTCCCTTGCAAGGTTCCTGAACAGAGCCTGCTCCAAGCCTGATGTTTGCAAAGCCCAAAACCTGGGGAATTTGGGGTTGTTTGTTCCAAACATTTCAAACAGTTCCGGTGACATCTAGTGGGGAGCAAACCCCTGTGAACAGCTCCAGCCTTACAGAAAAATCCCATTATCCTTTATTTTCTTTTAACCCACTGGGCAATAGTTTCCTACTGAAAAAAAACCCTCAGCTGTGGTTTGTGTGCCATACACCATGATTGAAAAATAGTTTCATAGTCCACTGAGAATTTCTCCTTTCTGGAAACATTTCATCTATTAAGGACCATTTGGAATTTTCTCTGGGACATTCCACTATATCTAAAATAAACTCATGGAAGAAGGTCATGAAGCCTTTGGAAAAAAAAAAAAACGAAACCAAAAACCAAACAACAACAACCACCACGAACTCTTAGAAATTTAAATTACTCAGAGAACAACAATAAAAATCTCAGTCCAACTGCTGCAGCCCTATTAAATAGAAATGTAACTAAATATAGTTAAAGTGATGTAAAATCAGCTTGGAAGCAAAACCAGGTCATCTTTCTCTCCCTCCCATCTCCCATTTTCCTCTGTGCTGTCTCCCTGTGCACCTTCTGCACGTGTTTCCTGCTGAGTGTGGTTATGGAAGGGGAGGCTGCAAACATCAATCAGTCATAGCCAAATCTCTTTTACTCAGAAGCACTCCCTGATTCCACAATATCATTTTCCCCCTTCTCTCTGAGGCTCTGTGCAGTGTTATCCTGATTTAAGGAGCAGCTCCAGCTTTAGGGTTGTGCCAGTTCTGACATGGCTCCTGAATCAGGCAGGTTCTCCAGTGGAAAGTGTCCCTGTCAGTGGCAGGGGGTTGGAACTAGATGGTCCTCAGGGCATCTTCCAACCCACACCATTCCATGATTCCCAAGGCATAAATTTGAGCCACAAATCAATTATTAATCTCAGAGTGGTGGCAATTCAAAGTTCTGCAAGATCTGTGTTTTGAACACAGAAATATTGTAGCAAATCGTGGATTTTTTCCCTTAAAATGGAAAACTTGCACTATTAAATTTAGGAGTGGACACACACATGTCCACAGTATTTTTGCTTCCTGATTTTGAGATCATTGAACATAGGATTTCCTTCACTTTTCCAACAGCAGCACCAGAGGAAAAATCTCTTACCTGAGGGTTGTGGTGTGAGTGCTGTTATATTCACCTGACACCAAAGGAATCCCAGAAAACCCAGAAGCATCAAAGCTTTGAAAACCACAAAATTATTTTGAAGTTTTTCCAGCCAATAGAGCCTGTGTGGGTTTGCAGGATTTGCCTGAAAATTTCACAAGAATTCCATTTCTCTCGAGTTCCCAGTCCTCCCCTTGATCCTGGCTATAGCCTCACAAACACATATAAAATAAGAAAGAGAAACATCATTTACCGTGGTTGTTTTTAAAAGTTCCAGTTTTATTTTGCAATAAATTTTGGATGCAGGCTCTAAGAATCCTGTTCCTGGGACAAGGGAAGCTGTGTTTCAGCAAAAGGACTGCCATGAGTCACCCATTTTCTTTTTTTCATTCTTTCTCATTTCTGTTTTCCTTAATCTGAAAAAGAAAATAATAAATCAGACCAAGAAACAGAAGCTTTGCTCCTGGTGGATGGGAAAGGCTGGGAAGTTCATTTCCCAGGTCTTGCAGAGGAGCTGGGGTGTGAGCAGGAAACCTTAGTCCAGCCTCTGCATCTCAGCCCACCCTAAACTGGGCCTAAACTGGGCTTAAACTGGTCCTGACTGGGCATAAGACCCCCAAAGTTCCCAGTGGTGCATGGAAATCTGATTGTTCTGATGATGTGGAGCCTCCTCCTTATTTTCAGATGACAAAGGCAGCTAAAATTTATTCAAACAGTTTCCCAAACTTTCTCTTTTTCCCATAGGTAATCGTTTCAGTTACCACAGAGATTTTGGGTTCCCACCAAAACTGGAGAAGGATTTTCTCTGGAAGTGCTCTCCCAACCAAATCGTCTATGAACAACTTTGAAAAACTGCTTTGTTGCAGTGCATCAATTAAAAATTAATTCTTGCTTGTGAATCACTTGCAGTTACGTAGAGAGAAGTAAAAATATTTACAATGTTCCATTTTTAGCTGCATGGAAATTCTTGGAAAATGCATTTTGTCATTCTCCCTTCCAGAAGCACCAAATTGTTTTTATTTCATTTGTGGTTTTGTGAAAGAGGAAAAAAAATTACAATTTTCTCTTTGTAGCATTTATTTGGTTTGGTGTAAAATTCCAAAGAAAATGCATTCCTTTAGCAAAGACATTTCTTGGGCTCTGTTGTGCACTCAGAGGCTTTGAGGTCAGAGGGTAAATTTGTCTTAGTTGCAGTTATTTCCATGGGCTGAATTTTACATGATTAGAAGAGTTTGGCCACTACTGGGAGAGGCTGGAGAGAAATGAAGGTCGGGTGGGTGTCCTGGGAGAAAATCAGAGAAAATTACTATAAAATATGTGCAGTTAAGTGAGAAAACCAGCATCTGCTGGCTGTTTTCTTCTGGGTTATTTGGGAATTGTAAGAAATGTTATGAACACAGGTTTGGTTTGGTTTGGTTTGGTTTGGTTTGGTTGGTTTGGTTTGGTTTGGATTGGTTTGGTTGGTTTGGTTTGGTTGGTTTAGTTGGTTTGGTTTGGTTTGGTTTGGTTTGGTTTGGTTTGGCTGGTTTAGTTGGTTTAGTTTGGTTTGGTTTGGTTTGGTTTGGTTTGGTTTGGTTTGGTTTGGTTTGGTTTGGTTTGGTTTGGTTTGGTTTGGTTTGGTTTGGTTTGGTTTGGTTTGGTTAGGTTTGGGTTGGTTTGGTATGGTTTGGTTTGGTTTGGTTAGGTTTGGTATGGTTTGGTTTGGTATGGTTTGGTTTGGTTTGGTTTGTTTTGGGTTGGGTTGGGTTGGGTTGGATTGGATTGGATTGGATTGGATTGGATTGGATTGGATTGGACTGGATTGGATTGGATTGGATTGGATTGGATTGGATTGGTTTGGTTTGGTTTGTTTTGTTTTGGGTTGGGTTGGATTGGGTTGGATTGGGTTGGGTTGGGTTGGATTGGATTGGATTGGATTGGATTGGATTGGATTGGATTGGATTGGATTGGATTGGTTGGTTTGGTTGGTTTGGTTGTAATTCTGGAGGGGAAAAGGGATGAGGATGAAGGTGGCAGCTTTGGGAACATGAGTAGGAGGTGAGCATTGAAAACAGAAGCAGTAACAGCAATGCCATTTCATGATACCTTCAACCTTGGAGGATAAATTAGGTACAGAGAGAAACAAGCCCCCTCTCCAGATTTCCATCAGCCCCACTCAGAAAAGTCTTCCACAAAAATTTTCTCCACTCTCCCAGTGCAAGGAGGAGAGCCAGGAATCACTGCAGCCCCCACAGTGGCAGAAGAGGCTTCACTCAGCTGCAGTTTTTGGGGCAGCATCACCCAGGGTTGGGGTTCATCATTTTTCTCTCCTTTGGGAGACGTGGAGGTGGGCGATGACTTTGGGAGATGTTGCACTGAAGCAATCCAGACTGAAAGGGGGAAGGTTTAACTTCCAGAGGGCAGGATTAGATGGGATATTGGGCAGGAATCCTTCCCTGTGAAGGTGCCAGATTTGCTGTGGCTGCCCCTGGCCGTGCCCAGGGCTGGGCTGGGGATGTCCCTCTGATGAACACTCTTCAAAACCACCTCCCTCTGCGTGTTCCTGCTTGGTGCTTGTCTGTCACAGCTGTGAACTGTGCCTGCCCAGGTCCTCCTGAGCCCTGATTTATCACACACCTCTCTCACTTCCTGAACAGTCTCTCTTTCAGGGTGATTCATTATAACCAGTCAGGAACAGGGAATCTTTATCAAAGCACTGAAATTTTGGGAAAGTGGAAAGAATACTCCAATAATAACTCCAATAATAACTCCAATAATAACTCCAATAATAACTCCAATAATAACTGGTGGCTGTCACACCACCAGCACAGGCTGCCTGCAGAAGTTTGCACCTGCCTTGGAGAGACTCCATTTCTGTTGATGCTTAATAGAGGTGAATATTACATTAATGTTAGGAAAGTTGTGGGGTTTGATGTTGCCTTTGGTGTTTATCATGTCTGTTTTCCTTCCAGGGGTGCTGTGAAGTTCCTGTGTGAGGCTGGGCACCACCCAGCCCGGCTGGCTCCAGGATCCAATAAATAAAGCCTGGGGGAAGATGCCACAGCTCTGTCCAACCCTCCCCAAATCTTCCCAGCTGCATCCAGCCCTGCTTCTGCTGCTCCTCAAGCAAGAAACTCCAGTTTCTTTTCTTGCTGTAATTTCCGTGACCAGAGCTGGGATTTATCCCTGAGTGCCAGCAGAGAGGAAAAAGTTTCCAGTTTGTTGTTGCTGCTACAGATCATTGTGAAGGAACCTTCTGCACCTCCTGGCTGGCTGCACTTTCCCAGTGGTGGCAGAGGGGCTTATTCTCTCCCAAAAATCCTTCTCTGGGCTCAGACCAGCATCACCAGGAGCTGCCACAGGAGCCTGTGCCTCTGTTCTGCTGACTTAACTGAGTCAGGCAAGCTGTGCTCAGGCAAAAATGATGTCAAAGGGGTAAAACAAAGAGTATTGTGTTTGGCCTGTCTTGCAAAAAATTATGCACCGAGGAAGAATAGCACGGAAGTGGAGTGAGTACAAAACACACACTGAAGTGTCTCGTGGCTTCTGTGAGACAAAGGCAGACAAAATTAATCAGCAGTGATTTGTTGTGCCAGAAAATGCACACTCCTGACTATCTCTGGCAGATTATTGCCAAGGAAATAGTTCCTCAATATCCCAAGCACATTCCTGACCTGTATATTATGAAGTTATTTCTGCTTTATGATTTGTAACCTGTAAAATGCCTGTGATCTTAATAAATGAGAGCTTGTTGCCTCCTGAAATCCGCTGTATTTCATCTCTAGCTTGCCTCCTCTGGCAGGGTTGTTATTTAGGCTGAGTTAGCATTAGTATTCTCCCTGAGCACATCCACTTCCCTGAATCCCATCTCATCGCTGCCAGCCAGCACCCTTAGGACACGGTGACACCATCCATATGACATATGATCATGGGTGGAAGAATAGCTGGAGGCTTTATGGAAAACACTGAGGATTTCCCAACCTGGACTTTATTTTTTAATTTTTTTTTCATTTCCCCAGGAGGAAATATCATGGACTTGTTTAATTGTGTAATCGAGCCTAGGACCTGTGGTTGGTTCTTGTAACTTAATAGTAAAGCTGTAGAAAGGAAACTATACATGGCTGTCTTATTGACAGTGTTCCTATAGTACAATTCAAATTGCCTGAGGTGCAGCCTGGCTCAGCTTCTGAAATAAAGATATTTTCCCCTGTCATTTACAGGGAGTTTTCTTGCTGTTTACAGGAGTTTCAGGTGGCAGGAGAATCCAGGGTGCTGCTCTCAGGGGTGTCCATCCATCCTGGGAGCAGCTCATGGAGCCACCCATGACCAGGCACGTGCAAAAATATTCAATATTCATGGAAAAAAAAACCAACTGTGAATCCTCTCTGTGCCTCTCAATGCTTAAAACAGCACAAAAAGCTGCAACTTGTCCTTGCTCTATCAATTAAATGACACCAAGAGAAAATAAAATGATACCAAAAGTAATTTAGAAACCAAACCTCACAGGGCCGAGCCTGACATTGACCTTTCACACCACCTAAATTATTGCATCCACCTTCTTCAGCCACTAAAATATATTTCTGTATGTTTGAAATAAGGAGAAGGGTGCCTTTGTATTATTGGGAAGAATTTCCAGCATTAATGCCCGAGCATGGGGGTTGTGCTGATGGGGGTTTCGGGGTGGGAGGGATGTGCAGAGGGCAGCCCTTACCCCAAAATTCCAAAACAACTCCAGCCTGTACAAGGTCTGAAAAATCCAGACACCTCCTGAAGGCATTTTACGAGTGCATATGGAGAAACTGCCGAAAATATAACTGTTAGTGAATAAAATGGAAATTAGTGCTGTTGTGTTCACCTGTAAGTTTTTCTTTAAAGCCAGTGATTGCATTTGAAACCTGCAATTCTCAACAAAAAGAGAAAAGTTCAGTGCTGATTGCTGGATATTTGGACCTCCCAGTGCAAACATTAACTGGCTGAGAGGCACTCTGGAATGTAATGAAGGAAACAATACTGGGAATGGAGCCAAAGGCAGAAACACTGGCGCCTGCAACCTAGGGATTTGCCTCCTAGTAATAGGAGCTGAACAAGGCCCAGCACTTCTGTTAGGCTGGAAATGACATACTGTGATCCTTGACTTAGCCAAAGGGATTTTAAATGGAGGAAAGAGCTGGCAAGACAAAATCTCCTGCACTTTTCACAGTGTTTTCTAAAACAAGCAAAGGAAATCAGGAGAAAAGACTGTAGTCTATTACATTTGATCCAGTTAAGTCAAGAGTGGAAGCTTTTTAACTGCTGTTATTATTTTTTATACTTTCTCATCATGTCACACCACCCAGAAAGCACAGACATAAAGCAGAAACTTGAAACTGCTTTCATTCAAGAAGAAGGGCACCCCAACATTGCGTTATTGACAGGAGGGCTGCAAAAACTGACAGCTGCAGAAATTGTACAGTTGAAGTTCAATTCCCAGGAGCAGGAACAATATACTGATGGTATTAATTCCGTTTGGAATTGTTAAAATAAGAAAAGGTTATGGGCTGAGGAAGGGACCTGGTATATTTTTTTTTTCTTCTTCTTCTTTTTTTTGCTTGTAACAAAGGCAAACCTTCCTTCTTCCCTGGTGTCCTTGGACTGTCATCTCCAACCTTTTGAAACTGTATCTGATTATCCATGTGGCAATTAATCATAATTAAGCAGGCTTGAGATTTGGAAAGGTACAAAGAAGGTGGCTATAGATCTGGCTTTTGTCCTGAGTAACCTCTTTTTTTTTCTTTTTACCTCTTTTTTTGGCTGCTGAGTCTTGTGTTTGGAGCCATGAGAGGGAGGACTGGAAAACTGAGAAAAAAAAAAAAAGAGGCAGAAAAAAACCAGCATGTGTGTGTTTTAACATCAGAGCCCTGAGCATCCTGGTTGCTCTTTCTTTCTCTTTTTGGACATCACAGTCCCCAGAAACTAAGTTCCAGCAAAGTTGGAAGCAGTCTGTTTCCAAGAGGAAGCTAGGTAACAAATTACCTTTCTAATGCCAAGTGATTTGGATCCATTCTTACAAACCAGATTTTTTCAATTTATTACAGGAAAACATTCAATCATTATACGCTGGCACTCTGTCTGGGGCACATGGAATGCCATTCTACCCACTCCGCCCACATCCAGTTTTTAAAGGCTTAGAAAGCCCAGAATGTCTTCTTATTAAATGTTTTATATATTTATAATTAAAATACTGGGCTGGCATTAGAATCATTTTAACAGATGTAACCTGACACAGGCTTTCTCTGCCCAGGGTCAGGCTGGGAAACAATGGCTTCTTTAACTCCTGCGTTCTGCTCAGGTTTCTGTTTGCACATGGGTCCAATTTGTCCCATTTATGATTAGGTTTAAGTAAGTTGATGTGCTATTTATTTAGGAGAATTGCCATTTCAGACTATTACCATATTCCCTACAATATACATTACAGTGTGGTCTATGCCTGCACTGTCCATTATTAGGTTATTATAGCCCCCAATATGGTCCCAATTCACCAAAACAACAACAACTGACTTGATTCAGGCATTAAGTGATTTACTGCAGCTCTTTAGCTTGGAATTAATGTACACACTGCTCGCAAAAGCCAACACCCCCCTGCTTGCCCCCAACCCTGAAGGCTTACAAGGGCCATGTGCTGGCATGTGAAAGAGACTTAAATGTCTGTGTAATTGGTTTAAAAGTCGAGCATCAGCAGTGGACAGGGGAAACTGGCTTAAAAAACGCCAGATCAAGGTGCTGCTGGAGGGTGGGAGAATTGGCTTTACCTGTGGGAAGACCTCAAGAGCCAAACCAACCCACGGAGAGCAGGAGTTTATCTCTGCTCCCAGTAAAACACGGCCGGGCACGGCGGCGAGGCAGGGCTGGGGGTAATTTATAATGGCTGGCCTCCAACATATGGCCGGGCCTCTGCACTCCCCCTGCCCTGCCTCGGAGGAGGTTTGCTCAACCCAAAGCCCTTTTCAGCAGCTCTTCAGCTCCCCCAACTGTGGAGACCCAGCCCCGTGCTCTGCCAAATTCCAAATCGCCTTCCTTCGCCCTGTTGGCCAACGCCACCAGCTTGGGTGGATGCTCCTGCATCCCCAGCTCCAAAATCCACCCACTGCCAGTCTCAGAGAGTGGATGTTTCCTCCTGATCAGGGGTAAAACACGGGATCAACAGCTGGAATTCGCATAATAATAAATTAATAACCGCAGAGTTCCAAAAGCTGCAGTAAAAGAGCAGCCAAGCAGAAAGCAGCTCCATCACTTCCACCAGCTCCTCTTGGTACACATCCCGCTGGTTTCACTTCTAATGAGGCCAGTGGTCACTCTTCCTTCACCTGGGAAGTGGCCTGGAGGTTCCCAGTCTCCTCTGGGAGGGCACAGCCCCGGGCAGTGAAGGGGAGGGGATGCTCTTGCACCAGCACTGGGTTTGGTGGGCATTCCTTGAAGGGATTCTATCCCCATGGATTATTAAATGCATTATCCAGGTGGTAATCCCTGGATTTTGGAACTAGCAGGGTGACCACAAGTGTGGCTGGTGAGGAGCAGGTGACCCTGAGGAGCATGAGATGGGACAGCAGCAGGGGATGGTGCAACACTTAAAGAAGAATGGAAAGCCCAGAAAACAAGGATTTGTTGCTGATTTCCAGCTCTGCTGCACACTCAGCTCAACAGGCAGCAGTGGGGCCAGGAAAGATGGTGAATTCCTGCAGCAGGAGAAGAAAAATGGGAATACAGCTTGACCTGGATGTGGAGGAGCAGAAGGTGCTCATCAGAGTGATGACCAAGACCTTCCCCTCCAGGCCAGGGCTGGGCCTGTGGAAGGAGCTGAAATCTGAGCTCGCTGCTTGCACAGCTCAGAGGAGAGGCAGCCAGAGGCCCCAGGATGTGACACCACCGTGGGCAAGGGAACCCTGAATATTTGTGACTCTGCCTGCCCTCTCTGCAGCCCTCCAGCACACACCCCAGCCCTGCAGCACAGAGCCACCACCTTGGGGCTCCCCAGCCACCCGGTTAGTAAATCACAGACACACCGGGCTCCATTTACACTCACGTGTCGCGTGATCTGTCCTGAGAGCCACCTCTTAATAAATTAAATGGAGCCCCAAAAGAGGTTAGAAAATGAAGTTAAATGCTTCACCATCTGGGACTCAGCCAGGGCAAGATTCAATATTTGGAGTGATGGAAAGGTAAAAAGCAATTGATGTCATGTATTTACCACTTCTTTTTTTTTTTTTTTTTTTTGTTTTTGTTTTTTTGGTTTTTTTTTGTTTTTCCTCACAGAGATAACAAGGTGATAGAATAACTCCGCTTTTTATTTTTTTTTATTTCTTTTTTTTTTGGGTGAAAGAGCTTTAAGCTGAGCCTTACTCAGACATCTCCAGGAAAACAATGTCACTAAATACCTTTAAAACTACAAGCCTGGAGTCTGTGAGTTTTTCTGCCTTTTGGAGGTGAGGCAGATTTCACAATTTGGGATTCCTGTCTGTCTCCTCCAGCGCTGCAGCATCCACTGAGCTGAGCTCCCACTTGCCTGCAGCCACATTGGTTTAGGACCATTTCCAGGTCGTTTGGAAGTCAGGCTTGGAGCCTGCTCCAGTCACAGAGCCACATAATGTAGAGCTATGAGAACTTGGGAAAACCTGCTTGGCAAAGCTGCCATTATTTCCCTTTGGTTTTAAAAGCCAAAAAACAAAAAGGAAAGAAGGGGAAAAAAAAAGAAAAATTGAGTGTTTTCCCTCCCGCAAAAAATCCCTAAATTGACCAAGCTTGTGAGTTTGATTAAACCCACCAGGGAATTTTAAACAGAAGAGGGAAAAAATGCGAGTAGCAAGGAGAAACATGATTTTTGGCTTTTTTTTTAATTATGCCGAGGACTTTTCCTTCTAATGGCCCACCCTGCCCTGCTGCTGGCACGGGCTGGCTCTGCAGATGGATGGGGAGCAGCACAGCCCCACAGAGCTGGCACACACAGCAGCACCACGCTGGCCAGCCTGGCTGTGTCTGGGGGAATGGCACATTCCTCCTGCTGGGAAAGGCAGCCAGCCCTCCACCAGCACCAGCCCTGTCCCCTCACCCAGCTGCAGAGCTGCTCCCTGTCCCCAGGCTCTGCCCAAGGTGGGGATGCTGAGGTTTTTTCCTCCTGGTGAATCTGAGCTCTTTAATTTGGTCAGAGTGGTAGTCCTGGCTCAAGGATTGCCAGCACCCAGGGGATTTGGAGGGAGGGGTGCTGAGCACAGCCTGACCAGGTCTTGGGGATTTGGAGGGAGGGGTGCTGAGCACAGCCTGACCAGATCTTGGGGATTTGGAGGGAGGGGTGCTGAGCACAGCCTGACCAGGTCTTGGGGATTTGGAGGGAAGGGTGCTGAGCACAGCCTGACCAGGTTTTGAGGATTTGGAGGGAGGGGTGCTGAGCACAGCCTGACCAGGTCTTGGGGATTTGGAGGGAGGGGTGCTGAGCACAGCCTGACCAGATCTTGGGGATTTGGAGGGAGGGGTGCTGAGCACAGCCTGACCAGGTCTTGGGGATTTGGAGGGAGGGGTGCTGAGCACAGCCTGACCAGGTCTTGGGGATTTGGAGGGAGGGGTGCTGAGCACAGCCTGACCAGGTCTTTGAGGATTTGGAGGGAGGGGTGCTGAGCACAGCCTGAGCAAGGCTCTCCAGGATCCCTACAGCCTCTGACCCAGGCAGGGGATGGAGGGTGCTGAGCCCCACTGGGCTCACCCCACAGCTCAGCCATGCAAACTGCTCCTGCTCAATATTTTTTAAAGGGTTTTTATAGAGGTGTTATATATTAGGTTGAAGATTAGGAAAAGGCTCTTTCCACAGAGGAAGGCTGGGCACTGAACAGTCTCATGTCAGGACATGAACCCTGCCAGAGCCCAAGGAATGTTTGGCACATGGTGGCATTTTTGGGTGGTTCTGTGCACACCCAGGAGCTGGACTGGGTCATCCTTGTGGGTCCCTTCCAGCTCAGGACATGCTGGGGTTCTGTGACAACCTTGTGTGGATGGGATCACACCTGAGCTGCACTCCCCTACAAATTCCAGCCTGTACTCTGAGCAGTCTAGGAAGGTGTTTCCCCAAATTTGGAGCCACTGAAGGATTTCAGAAGCATCCCAAGGCCTGGCAGCATCTGTGAGGATGTGCTTTGTGCCACAGTAATGCGTGGGCATCTCCCCATCCCTTCAGTTTGTTGTGGGCCTGTGATTTTAGATTTTGTTTAGTGAATTCACAGCACCATGGGCCTGGAGGCTGCAGCAGAGAAATAAGAAATATGGTTAAAATTTAAAATTCCCTGCCAGAAAAAGGGTTTTCCTGAACATTATGCTGGTGTCCAAGTGCAGGTTATTTGGATTTGTAGGTGGAACTTCAGCAGTTGTTGCACTTCAGTTTCTGAACCAGAGGGAGGGAGAAGCTCCTTTTGTTGTCCATCTTCCTTTTGTGGGTGAGCTGCAAATAAGGAGGAAATGAGAAATCAGTCTGTAATCCTGGAAATACTTTTCACTTTGAACATCCAGACTGCCTCTCTTCTGGAGCTGCCACTTCTCTCACCATGACTGTGCTGTTCTGCTGATGTCACTTCAGAGGAAAAAAAAGGATGTGTTTTGGCTTTCCTTCTGTTTTTTTTCCCCTGAAATGTTCTTAATAGTTCAGCTCAGTGGACTAAATATCCAGGATAAATCTGCCTTTGGGGTGATTTTATATCACTGTGCATAATCTAGTTTTGCATATACCTGCTGGTATAAGGTGTATGATTGAAATTTCATCTCACAAATCAGTTTTCAATACTATCAATACTGGAATTTTAGGTTTTACTAATTTTTGTCTTTTTGCTAGTTTTAAGACTTACGTTTATGTTTAGTCTGGGATCTTTCTGAGGGTGCAAACAAGCTCAGGGCTGGAAATGGTCACAACAAAACACAGTTTAAAAGTCATTTGCAGTGTAGACCAAACAGCTCCCCAGAGAAGTAATGGAACAGGTTTTGTAACTCATTGCCCAGAGAAGCTGTGGATGTCCCATCCCTGGAATATTAAAGACCAGGCTGGATGGACTTGGAGCAGCCTGGGCTAGTGGAAGTTGTCCCTGCTCATGGGGTGGAATGAGATGAGATCCTTTCCTTAAAGACCCTTTCCAACCCAAACCATCCTGTGATTCTGTAATTCCATGAAAACTCATCCTGCCACCTGGAGCCAGACCAGGAGGTGGAACAGCTCCAGCTTTGTGGAGGTGATCAGAAACACTCAGCTGCTCCAGCAAAGTGCAGTGGGATGGAGCTGGAAGCAGCCTGTGCTGGAGCATCCCTGGAATACAAGAAAATTGGCTGAGGATGCAGCTCTGCCTGGAGCTGGGAAGATGGGCAGTGCCAGCAGGAATGGCAGCCCAGGCATTCCCAGGGGAGGCAACTGAGCCTCCTCTCCAAGCTCTGCTCATTGCTAAGCCACAGCACCTCTCTCCTCTTGTATTTTTTACATTTGCTTCATGTTTATTCTGGCCTTGAACAGCTTAAGCCTCACTCCAGGCACAAAACCAAGAGACTTCCCTCTTGTTCTGCTCTTACCTGGCCTGGGATGCAGAGACCAAGTCCTTAAGGGAAAATGCACCACACTTTATATTGGCTCACTCAACACTAAAAAAAACCCACAGAAACCCTTGCCACACAGCCAAATTTTACAGCCTGGGAGCAAACTCTTCCCCCCTCCCCATCTCTGGGGATGTGGAGGGATTTTATTTATTGTAGTAGACAATTCATTAACTGTCAGGATCAGGGGGAATGGATGGATTCAGTTAGAGGAACCTGGGGGTATAAAACCACAGGTGAGTCCTGCTGGTGCTTCTCAAAATACCTGGAGCTGCAGAGAGCCACTGAACAGTTCCAAGGAATCGTTTCCCAAGGCCACCACTTGTTTGGACACATTCAGAAAATAATTCATTTAACAGTGCAGTTTCAGGGCTTTCCTTGAAACCAAGGTCAGGCTTTGTTGTGATTTTGGTTTGTAGTGGATCAGGACCTCCAGCACAGCCCTTGGATGAGTGTGAGCCCAGGTTCTCCTCACACAACCCACCACACCCAGGCTGCAGCCCGGGGAGCTCGCTTGGCTCCTGCTTTTGGTGAAACACGGATTTCCTCTTGGCTCTGCTCTGCTCATTTGGACTTTGTGCAGCACAGCCCTTCCCTCCCAGACTGGGAGAATCTGCAAGGAGAAAGGGGATGTCAGGAGGAGAAGCTCTGGAGTGCTGAGGGCTGGCTTTCCACGGCAGCTGCCCGCTGCTCCTGCAGCTTCCCGAGCAAATGTCAGCTCCCTGCTCCATCAGCCTCTACCTTTGGAGCTGCAAGGAAATGACAGCTCCGAGCTGCTGCTTTGCAGGAGGGAATGGTGCAGGTCACATCCTCGGCTAATGCAGACTGGCATGATGAAATGCTGATTGATACCCGCCAGCAGCCTGGCTGGCTTGTTAGCCACGCAAATGCAGCTACAGATCCTTGCTCGTCTCCAATTTCAAAGCCCCTTGGTTGGTGGAGGGAAGGTGCATCCACAGTGTGCAGCTACAGGTGGCCTCTGTCCTTCAACAGAGGAGCTTTGAAGAGATTTAAACACTGAGAGCAAATCCTGACAAATTTCAGTGGAACCAGGGAGGTTGTGCACGGAAAACCAAAGGAAGCAAACCCCAGCAATGCCTGCTCATGTGGCTGGAGTTTACACATCCCCAGGTTTTCTGAAGCTGGCTGAGTTTCTTTAAGAAGGAGAATTTGCAGGTCTCCCTGTGGGAGTCCAGAGTAGTCCTCTGGCCTCCTTGGGGGTCTCAAAACCCCCCTGGCAAAGGTCTCAAAGACCTCTGAGTGAGACCCAGGTGTCTCAGGGGCTGGATTCAGCTCCTTGGAACAATTTACCAACATTGAGAGAAGAAATGCAAGCTGCAAAAATAAATAGAGTGTAAGTTAGACTGTTAGAATGTAGAATTAGCAGATTTATAGAATGTTTGTGATAAGGGACACGTGGCCAAGATGGAGAATTTGGGGTGTGGATACCTCTTCCTCCTTCTTCTCCTGCCATCCATGCTGGGTGACATGCTGGCACTTTCAGATTGGATGGGGACAGAGCTGGACTGTTTAACAAAGTTATGTTGTATTGGGGGTCAATTGTAAATCCCTAGTAGGTAATTTAGACTATAAAAGATCAGTCCTGCTCTGCCAGGCAGGTTCTGCCCTGGACGTCTGGCGAGCAGAGCTGTGAGCTGGGCAGAGCAATCCTGAGATGAGGGAGAATAAACAGCCATGAAAACCTCTAAGAACAGCTCCTGCAGTCTCTCATGGAAAGAGCTGGGCTCAAACCCCCTGCATGTCCTGCAGAGGTGATCTCAGGGCTGAGGAGACACCTCAGGCTGTGGCATCTCCCCATCTCCAGCCAGGCTGTGAGCACAGCTCCGGGGCCAGGGAAAGCGCTGCTGCTTGGAGCAGGGGCCACCTCTGCAGCCCAGTCAGATTCCCCTTCAAACAGGAATCTGGGAGCTCCTTTGAAGAGAAAACACAAGCTTAGGAAGGAGAACCAGCGTTGCTCCATTTCCAGCCATTTTGCCTCGGTGTTCCCTTTTCCATGGGAAAAATCAGCGTTTTGTGGTCAAGCTCATTATTTGCTTTGTGCAAGAGCAGGGAATGAGCTCTGCTCCTCGCTCAAGTCATCAAAGGGCCGAGTATTCCTACTGATATTTAATACATTCCATCTCCATCTTTTAATGCATACATTGAAGTATACTGTGTCTTTAAAAAAACCCCTCAGCTTTGCCTGTTAATTTAGCTCCCTCCACACAGTCTCATTTACTGTTATCTATTTTTATTCTCACTGGGGATTAGGTAAGCAACTCGCAGTATTTCCAGCTGTCCTTTTAGCATCACTATTTGAAAACTGTGTAGACCACAAAGAACATAATTACAAAAACAAATTGCTGGTACAACCACTCTGCTAATAAGTAGGGACCTGCTGTAAGTCTGAAACTTAGAAAGACCATTTCAGACTTCTGTTTTCATTAAACTGTGCTTGCCGAGAGCAGATATAATTGCATTTCTTTTCTTTTTAAAGGCTCTGGGTTACCTGCAGTAATTTGTATATTATATTTTTTTTTCCTTCTGGAAGTCCAAATCAGTTCTCTCAGTGGAAAACATTACATAGGAGGGGTCATTCCACAAGTGGTTTGCATTAGTGCAAGAATTGCACTCGTGTACTAAGATGTTTAAGCACCTACAAAGTTGTCGCCAACCATCTGCACTGCTGGTAGCACTAAATCAGCCAGGCCCGTATGCAAAGCCAGAGTAATTTATCTGTCAGACAGTATTTCATTTAAAACATATTCCTGTAAAATATGAAATACTTAGAGGCACCCACTTTCCTCTCTGAATCTGACGTTTTCCATTACTGCACGGGCAAAATTGTCTTTTTAATGGAGCAAGGAAAGCTCTGCGTGCTGGGGCTCCAGCATTAGGAAAGGGGTTTCAGTTTGCATTATGTTAATGGGCAATTATCAGTGCAGGGGCAATGAGGGATGCTGCAGGAGCCTCTGCTCTGCTCGGGGCTGGGATGCTGCTGGACCAGGTGGGATTTTCTCCTGCAGCTCCCAGTGATCCAAACCCAAACACAGAGAGGCCAAGAGCTGTTCCATGGCTCTGCAGAGAAAGCCAGGTGAGCTTCAGGAAGCTTGAGTTTAATCTTTGACTCAGATTTATGTGAGGAGCCCCTCTAAGTCTGGAAATACCCAGCACTATTTTGCCATTCTCCAGGATTTGGGGGACTTACACTCCCTGCAGGATCCAGCACCAACCTGTTTATTTTTACAGTCCATGCTCCAAATTGTTTATGCAGAAAATCTGAGCAGGGAGTGAATGCAGAAATAATCTCATTTTGTCCTATATTCCTCCCTTTCTGCAAAGTACAGTGTTAATAAAACATTTTCAATAAACAAACTAACCAGCCCTAAGTTGCTGCTTTTAATATAAGACACAAAGTCTTGGTATGATTTTTCCAGATTGTGCACCTGATTAATGCCATACCACTTTGGCTGAATTTATGTTCAGGGAAAGTGCAGAGTGTATTTCCTTTGCAAACAGAAACAATATGTGCAGGCTCCTTCCCTTACCTGCACCAGATGCCCAGGAGAGGAGGAGGAGCAGGAAAACCTTGGCTGGGGTGGAGGCAGAGTGGCCAAAGTCTGGGGACAGGGGATTTATTTAGGTTTATTTAGGTTTATTTATTTCCGTTTATTTATTTAGGTTTATTTATTCAGGTTTTGCCATCCCACCTCCAAAAGTTGTGGTCTGCACACTGCTGGGAGTGAAGCACTCAGACTGAAACTGTGCCAGCAAGAAAAGTTCCAGAAATATGAAAATACCAACAAATTCAAATAGCTGGAGAAATGTAATATCTGTTAACAGCAAAAACAACTGCAGTCATCAGCCCCCCTATAATTTTATATATCTAAAATTTCTGATTGTACCGAAAGGCAGAGTTAGTTTAGGATTGGATATTTAAAGACAGATGTTATTACAACCAGGATATTGATAATTTCACAATAATACTCTTAGCAGTGATAAAACAACATTCACCTCTGCTCCATGTCTGATAACATAATTATACATAAATTATCATATTCAATGCATTGAAAGTGAAAACGGAGGTCTTGTCACAGTGACAGAAAAATCTCTTCTAGGATTTGAAGCCAGGACAAGACCCAAAATGTTAAAAATTACACAAATGTGTTTTAAAAAGAAACTAAACCAATCTAATCTTTGTGTTTAGGAGTGTTGTATGCATGAAAAGCAAAGCTGGCTGGAAGGAAGAATTCCTAATTTTAATAGATGTGGGTTTCTCTTATAAACTCAGCTCCCACCTTCAGCTTTGATATCCATTTTCAGCTGTGACTAAAAATGATGAATTTGGTCATTTCTGGCTGGCCAGAATCAGGAATATAAAAATTGGAGGGAACCTCTGGAGATCCCCCAGCCCAGCCCCCTGAAGGGGTGGAAGAAAGCTGCACCTGATCATGACATGGACCTGATCAAACCCCAGAGCCATGGGATGGTGTGGGTTGGAAAGGACCTTAAATCCACCCAGTGCCACCCTGCCATGGCAGGGACACCTTCACTGTCCTATTTCTCTCTTCCACAAAAAAAAAAAAATTAAAAAAAAGGAAATTTCTGGGAAAAGTCTGTGGGCTTCAAGGGAGGCTAGACCCAAGTGCTGCCTTCCACTGCTGGCCTAACTTTTAAATCAGATTTTAATTGCATGAAAAGCCGTCCTCATCCCTTTTGATTACATCCTTCTATCGCCCTCAGAACGGCAGCATCTGAACATCTTATTAATAAAAGCTATTTTGGAAAATAAAACTCCTCTGGAATATATGAGGATTAACACTATATATAGACCACGATGGCTTAAAAGAGATTGTTATGGTCTATTGTGCAAATACATATTTACTAGAGCTTTTGAAATACAGATCATGCAAATATGTATTCAGGGACTTTTAAAAATGCAGATTATTGACCTGACAGATCATAAAGGCTCCTTTGAAACCATTCTGGGTTACAGTATCATGTAAATACTTATTTAGGCAATTTTTAAAAATCTTTGCAAGTACAGTCAGTGAAAATCCTCATGGAAATAAATGCTTTTCTCACCTGACAGCCACGGTGATTTTGAAAGTTAAATACCTGCCTTCCTTCCATTTAGGAAATACAAATCTGTCCTGTCTGAGGATGGCCAAGATTTATCCTGAGGGGTACAATATCACCTGTGCTGATCACCCCAAGGCTGTAGAATAATTCAGATTTTTACAACCACCTGGTGAGCTGGGTGTGCAGCAGAATCCCAGGATGGTTTGGGTGGGAAGGGACCTCAAACCTCATCCAGCTCCTCCCTCTGTGATGGGCAGGGACACCTCCATTATCCCAGGATGTACCAATCCCTGTCCCCCCTGGCCTTGGATACTTCTCTGGGAAACTTCTAGTAGAGGATGGTGAGAAAATATTTTATAACAAAGAGAGAAAAATGAATATTCCTCTTTTACAGGCCACGTACAACCAGTCAGGTAAGTGCAACTTCCAGCAGCACAGGCTGGATTTCAGCTGGTCATTTTGGGAATAAAAAATTGTATTTATTAGCAATTTCCTGAACCAATTGATAGTCTCGGTTTTCCACAGATCCCTTATTATTCAATATTACATCAATAATATAGTGGCACTGGTTAATTTGAATTCCTGTGCACGGCTAAGAAAGCAAAAGCAGCTTTCTGGGTGCCTGCCCCTGTAGCACAGTGGTTGTTATGTTTTGTTATGTGTTACAACAACGCCGTCTTCCAAGAGTTTGTGAAAGTGTGTGAAACTGATTGTGCCAGGTGATTGGAATATTCCTGGAGCACAGACACTGCCTTGATGAATAGTGGTGTAAATGCTCCAGCAATTTTGCACATAAATGTGTCAGCTCTGGTCTACATAATGGAGAGAGGTCCTTTCATGGACTGGATAAAAGCGGGTTTATGAATCATGGAAAAACATGGGGAAAAAAGCATGTTGTGTGAATTTTCTTTGGAAAGTCCAGGAGAAAAAAAAAGAAAAAAAAAGAACAAAAAACCCCAAAAAACAAAACCACCTGGAATCTGGCCAGAGCATTTTAGTGCTCTTTTGTCATTCTGCTGGTTGAAGAGAGCTGTTCATGGTGATTAACAAGGGTGTGCACGTTTGGGGTTTTTTAAGATACAACTACAAACAAAAGGTTGTAAATTTAATTTTCATTAGGGTAGAATTACTGTTCCCTTACTCGGGGCAGGAATACACATTAACAAAAACTCCTTGTTACTTTCTCTCTGCAGATCTGGCTTCTATTTGCCTCGGCTGGAGGAAGGTTTGACTGAACATTCACGATTCAACCAGGCACCATAAAATCTCCTGCAAGAAAATTTACTGTAGGTATAAAGTAAATCATGTAAGGGCTGTGCACCCTCATTTACAAAACACAGCCTCATTCCATTGTACCAGCAGCAGCTTAGGGGTGCACCCCATGCATGCCTCCTTTTTAATGCCATTTGTTGGAATTTGGAGGAGTGAAGGCAGAGAAAGTATCTTGTGGTGTTATAAACAGAGCCACGCAGGTAAAGAAAAATTTGCACCACTGGTTTTCAATATCAAAATGGTTTTTGGAGTTTTGAAGATTTTTTTTTCCCCTCAGGTGATTCACAGGTATGGGAAAGATAAATATTCCTCATGGCAGAGGTGTGGTGGACTGAGGCCACAGGTTCAGTGCTGGCAAGAAACCTGAATTCTGCTCCAGAAACACCAGCATGGAGTCCCAGAATTGTTTAGGCTGGAAAAGACCATCTCAGATCATCAAGTCCAACAATTCCCCAGCACTGCCACCACTGCCCTGTGTCCCCAAGTGCCACATCCATGTGGATTTTAAATCCTTCCAGGGATGGGGACTCCACCTGGGCAGCTGTGCCAGGGCTGGACAACCATTTCCAGGAAGGAATTTTCCCAAATATCCACCCTGAGCATCCCCTGGTGCAATCCCTCTCCTCCTGTCCCTGTTCCCAGATCCCAAATCCTCCTGGCTGTCCCCTCCTGGCAGGGATTGTGCAGAACCAGAAATTCCCCCTGAGCCTCCTTTTCTCCAGGCTGAGCCCCTCCCAACCTCACCCAGCCTCTCCCCATCAGACTTGTGTTCTAGCCCACGATTCTAAAGGGAATTTTAGGAGCAAAAGCACAGAAAGGCAGCAGGTCCCAGCTGTGTCATCACTTGTTTGGGAATTGGGAAGAAATCCCTTGCACAGGGATGGACACCAGCCCCACACACCCAACCTGACCTGGGGCTCAGGTGGGAGGCCGAGGGAGGGGGAAAAACACAAATGAGCTAATTAGCCTAATCACCAGGCCATCCTCAGTCACCCTGCTGGGCAAATCCCCCCAGCAGCCAGGAGGAGGGATTTAGGGAAAAGTGATCCTGCTGCAGGGCCATAAACAGAGGAGTGCACCTGAAGTAGCCACGGCCCCTGGGGAGTGCTGGGGGAGGTGAGAACCTGCTTACTGCAGAACAAGTGACTGTGAAATCCTGCTTTATTCTGCCTGCCACGAGAGCCTCAGCTCTTCAGGGCAGGGTTGAGGGGCTGCTCTGGGTCCCCCGTGCCCCCACAGCTCCTCCTGGGCACAGGCAGCACCCCACGGCCACAAAACATTCTGCAGACCTGCAGGAGAGGTTTTCCGAGCTGGGTTTGTGCCTCTGGTCTCACCTGGACACCTCAGCCCCAGTGGAAAATCCTGGTTTTGGTGATGGGACAAGGCAGAATGGCTCTGAAGCAAAAGAATGTAGGGTTAGGTGGGATTGGGGCAGGAATTGTTCCCTGGGAGGGGCTGGGATGGAATTCCCAGATTTGCTGTGGGATCCCTGGTGGTGCCCAAGGCCAGGCTAGAGCAACCTGGGATGGTGGGAGGTGTCCCTGGCACATGAGGAGTTTTGAGGTCCCTTCCAACCCAGAGCATTCCAGGACTCTGTGCTTGTGAGGAATGAAATCAACCTTGGAGAGCAGGGAAATATTTCAAGGATACAGAGCTCTGCCAGGAACATTTGGGCCTCCATCAACCTCTTGATCTTCCTCTCCTTGCCTCAGCTCTACATTGTGCTACCTAAATGTTTACCCAAGGAATGGATATTCAAATTGCATCAGAAAAAGAAAAAAAAACCCCAACAAACTAAAAATGCTGTTTTCTTACAAACCTGTGGTTAAACCAACCCTACTCTTTATAGTCTTAACTCTCCCCCAGCTGAAATAAGTGATTTCCCTTCCATTAAAGTTAATGCTATAGAATCAAACCCTTACCAATGAAATATAAAAGTTCATGGGTTTGATGTTAAAGATGATTTTTCCAAGAGGCAAGACACAAAATTTCACGTATCTCTGGTTACCTTCACTTTTATCCACTGATTACAGGTATTTTTAGGTGAATAAGGAGTAAACAAAAGCATCTGAAAGCATAACCCAAGCAGGAGAAAAATGGAAATTCAAGTTTTTAATTTATCCAGCACAGCTTCTGAAAAACTCCTCCCCCCACCTCGTGCCTCAAATGTGTCCATTTTCCTTCCACATCTGATCTCAAATAACCTTGGAGGTTTCACACAATGCAGAGGAACCCCAGAAAATAATAAAGGTATTTGGTGAAATACTGCTTAGTCCCTGGGATAAACCTGGAGCACTGACTTGTATAGCTAGAGGCTTATTTTTAGATCCTCCAGAGAATTTGTGTGAAAAAGGTGAGAGAGAGAGAAAGAGAGAGGAAGAACCATTTAAATCAACATAACTTCATAAACCAGAATTTTGGGTAAGATTATCTGATAAAATGGAGCTGCAAATATATTTACAATTAAAATGGGTTTATTGTGATTTTAAAGCCTTTACCTAAAAAAACCAAATAAACAAAAAGTGTTTGCTTTGCATTAGCTCCTCCAAGAGGCCAGAACTGTTAAAAAATATATTTTAAAAGTTAATGGATGTGCCTATTTTAATAAGCTATTGGAATGGCCAGTCCAAACCCAGACCCTTTTCCCCTTGGGGAGTGGGAGAGCTGCCTCTGGAGAGGTTTGGGAGGGAGCCTGGCCAACAAAATGTGAGCTCAGGGCCAGCCCTGAAGGAGAAGGGAAGGAGAAGGAACAGAGTCCCCATCAGGGGCTTGCCCAGGTGCTGGCAGCCCAATAATTAATTTCTTAAAATTTAGACTTTAATTCCTTTCCTTTCCTTTCCTTTCCTTTCCTTTCCTTTCCTTTCCTTTCCTTTCCTTTCCTTTCCTTTCCTTTCCTTTCCTTTCCTTTCCTTTCCTTTCCTTTCCTTTCCTTTCCTTTCCTTTCCTTTCCTTTCCTTTCCTTTCCTTTCCTTTCCTTTCCTTTCCTTTCCTTTCCTTTCCTTTCCTTTCCTTTCCTTTCCTTTCCTTTCCTTTCCTTTCCTTTCCTTTCCTTTCCTTTCCTTTCCTTTCCTTTCCTTTCCCTTCCTTTCCCTTCCTTTCCTACAGGGCCAGGAGGGAGCAGACTGGGTGGGAAAGGAAGTATATTTTACAGCACTTTCATTACTCAACTTGATGAGAGCTAATAAAAATTCTTAATTGAAAATAAGTACCTTAATGACAATATCATAATCAGGAGTTATATTTCCTATTTATTTCAATATAAAATACCTTCTTTCTGAACGAAATTATTCCGAGCAGTTTTCCTTATTGGCTCACACATTAGGAAGATAGTAAATACAGCTTTAAGTAGAATCACCTGTGCTTGGTTTTTCACTCCAACTTTTCCTCTCTGTTGCTAAAACCAATATTAGATACTTTCCTAATTGTTATTGAAACATATACGGGCCCTTTCCCATATCTTTATTTGGCTTTTTGGTGTGGAGTCAGCATTTAATCCAAGCATTTGTGACATGGTTAACACCCACAACCATTTCCTGTTATGCCTCACACTGACTAGAGTGGGCTGCTGTATATTTTCCAACGCCCACTCTGCTGTCTTTACAATCAGATTATGCCATTAGACATAGACAATGAATCACTGTAATTGTTCTAATATGGCCAAACTGCCAGCAAAGATTAACCCTTTCTGGGGAATTTTGTAGTTAATTCTGTGTGGACCTGTGGTTACAAGGTGTTAAGAGGCTTTGGGGGTTTAAAACTGGGGAAAGGTTCATTTTAGTTCATAAAAATCCCATTTAAAGTGCTGGGTTTGGCTTCTGCAGAATGGCTGAGGAGTTCAAGCAGAGACATGAAGAAATGATGAATAAAAATAAAAACTGAGGGGAAACTTCCTCAGGAGGGGAAGCAGAGGGAGGTTTAAATAATAAAGGGGTGCCAGGACTAGGGAATGGCCTGAATTTGTGTCGGGGAGGTTCAGGCTGGAGCTCAGGGAAAGGTTCTTCCCCCAGAGGTGCTGGCACTGCCCAGGCTCCCCAGGGATGGGCACAGCCCCAGAGCTGCGGGAGGGTTTGGCAATGCTCCCAGCGGGGTTTTGGGGTGTCTGTGCAGAACCAGGAGCTGGGCCCAATCCTGTGGGTCCCTTCCAGCTCAGGACACTCCGTGGCTCTGTGTGAGTCAGTGCTCTCAAGCAGCAGAGCTCCTGGGGAGGAGTTTTGGAGACAGCAGCTCCAAGGCGAGGGAAGCGCGCCGGGGCGTTCGCGCACTTGGCGCTGGGCAAAAATCTCTTTTTGTGCTTCTCCCAGGGTTTCCTTGAGGCTGTGGGGAGGGCACAAAGCCAAGCATCTGCTCCCCGTGTCCCACCCCAGCCAGGAGGCTATTAAATGACTCTTGACACACACATTCCTGTCACCACACTGCAGGCATCATCCAAGGACTCGTCCTCCCAGCACCCTTTTGTTCCAACTCGCAGCAGATCAGCTCCTGATCAAAGCCAGGACTAATTGGAAATCAAAAGTCCATTAGCATTGGAAATGCCATTTCTACAGCAGGCTGGAGAGGGTTTTTTGCAAATAATTTGTTTAGGCCCCAAACTAACCATCATTAAATGAATGAAAGTCTCTGTACGGACACCTTTTGACATTAATTTAGGCTGGTAATGTATCAGATTAGAGTTTAATATGAAATTCTGACTTGAGTAATTAAAATCTTATTACTTAAGTGGATACTCTCAGTTTAATGGGGATACAGGGAATCAGTTTGCCCTGTTCTACCCTTAGTCAATAGTGAGGAGTGAACCCAAAGCAGGAGGAGAGGGATAAGATCAGGCTGTGCCCATCTCCCAGCCAGTTTTCACAGCAGCTGAGGATACACAGTCACCTTTAAAATGTTCATTTCTTCTACTCACAGAATCTGGTAAAAGTAGCTTCTTGAATCAAATATACAAATTATAAGCAAATCTAGGAGAAAAGAGGAGAATACCACTTTTTAATATGTATTTTTTTAATTTTTGTACTCTGCAAAATTACAAAGAGGGAGAAAAAAAAAAAACTAAAACAAAAAATGGGTAAAAACCTAATAATTAAACATAGGAAAAATAAACTTGGCCATCCCAAATAGGGAAAATCTGGAAAACAGGGTACAGGGAAAACATAACAAAGAAAACATGAAATTTCAGTGCCATCCATGGGAAATTGATGCATACATAGAATTAGGGGAGGCACTGATGCAGAAAACAGAATTATTTCTAAGCCAAGAGAAATCTTGGAACAAAGTCATGGAGTAGTGGAAGTTTGAAGCATTGAGTTCAGGTAAAAATCCACGTGGTTGGGACAAAGAAAGTGCAACTGAGCCACCCAACCCAGTTTTGCTGGTCTGAATCTCAAAGCAAAGCCAAGGTCCCAGTCCAGGCCATTGAATTCCCACCATGGGACACAGAAAAGGATCCATGTGTGCTCCTGCACGGGATCTCCAGGCCTGCCCTCTCAAATTCCCTGTGTTTTAATCACAATGTGCATGAACAACATCTGACTCAGGGCTGGGGAATCCAGCCTGCTGCATGTAATGTGCTTTAGGAACTTTTGGGATGAAAGTGCCTTATAAATGCCAGATAAAGCATCATTACTTTCACTTCAGCTTTTATGGCTTTGGCAAAAACGTTCCTGTCAGGATGAAACTTGGCCTGCTTCTCCTGGGTTAGGGAGGGAATCTTTTTTCCCCAAATCTCAGGAATCTGGTTTGGCTGAATTTCAGTTCATTTAATACAAAAAGGTTGAAAACATTTGACACTGAGACCTTTTTCTGAACTCAGCTCAAATCAACTTTGTCTTGAAATGCCAAATCTGGTGAGCTCTTGCTCAGCTCTTTTTTTGGAAGATTTTCCAAAAAGAAAAAAAACCTCCTCCTTCATTTCTCAATAACATATGTCCCACTTGCCATTCTTAATCTGTTTTCTCAAATAATTCACTACTCTTGGTAGATATGGTACTTTTGCACTTCAGACTGAGCAACATATATTGAAATCTGCTCAAATTATATTTGAAAAGCAGTTTGCAAACAGGACACCCCATCATCCAGTGTCTCATCTAATCACAGGGAGCACTGGCACTGCTCTTGGCCCAAGATTGTGGAAATCAGTGTTAAGACTTGTTTCAACTGCATTCAGCTGCTGGCATATGTGAAATGAGGCACAAGAGGTCCTAAATTAGTGGATTTTTTAACTCTTGTGATGGAGTCCCCATCCCTGGAGGTGCTCAAGGAACACCTGGATGTGACACAGTGCTCTGATCTAGTTGACAAGGTGCTTTTCAATCAAACTCTTACAGCCTTATTGGTTCTGTGATTTAACAAAAATAATATTTTAGAAAGAAAGGAGAATTTTAAACAACATACAAATGCATGTGAGTGTGCACGTGTTTGTGTACATATAAAAATAAACATGAACAAAACAACCAGAAGCATCTTTGGAAGGCAATAAACTATTTACTGTTGGAGAACCACTATTCCCAGCACAGCCAGCACAACTCCCCAGGGAATTTTGAGGAGGACTCACTGTGCACGTTTTTACCATGCTGTAGTGGAGTACAGCAGCAAAAATGCCGTGGCAAATGCTGCTCTAAAGACCAGATCACCCTTGGAAAGGTGTTTTTGAATTGCATGGGGTGTGGGAGGGCAGCCCAGAGCCAACACCCAGGCACAGGGAAGGAGATGAACAGGGATGGAAGAAAACAGAGACCAGAAAGGAAGAGAAAGGAAATTGGTGGACAAAACCTCAACCAAGTGGGATGCTGAGGAGAAAACAAGAAACCTTGGACTTTCTGGCACTTACACTGAAATTAAATATACTGCTGGCATTTCTAACTGGCTCTCACCTGGGCTTGGACATCACAATTTGCTTACTGAGATAGAAAAGCTGGCTCAGGAAAACGGGATAGACATGTTTTAATTTTTTTTTCCCCCTCCTTGATTTTGTGTTAAAGACATAGATTGACTGTGTCAGGATCACCTTAGTGGAGTTGTGAATGATTTGTGACATGAGCAGCCCTGGAGAAGTGCAGGGAGCAGACAGGAAGTGCCGTGCTGGTTTCTGTTCCACACAGCTCAGCCAGAAAAATCCATTAAGACCAGGCACTCAAAAAGGACAAAATCTCCTCGACACTCATGTGTTTTTTCTCCTTTTACTGCTCTCCTCAGCAACAGGACCCTTTTCTCAATGTGTTGGACAATGTCTGCCCTTTCCTTCTCTTGGTTCACCTGTGCTGAGCCACATCCCCCACTAACAGAAACTGATGTCTTTGACAGTTTATGGTGCTTTTTAGCACAGGAATCAGAAAGTTCCTCCCATCTCTCGATAGGTAATTCTCAGTCCTTCTGAAATAGCTGCTAAGCACCCTGGCTTTGCTGCTATTACCAGTGCAGGATATGAGCAAACACAGAAAGGGCTCAAACAGCCAGAAAAAAATCACTTGGTGGAACTGATCATTCTGGAAGGTTTTCACACTCCCCCAGCATTTTAAACACACAGAATAACAGTAAAACATTTCACTATCCCACTCACATGTGCTTCTGGGTGCACGTTGAGCCCTGCTGAAATATTCCCAGTTTTCCTGGGAAGGTTCAGAGTTAACACAAGGAGTGTGGGTGTCTCCATTTCTCCCTGGTGCCATTGGCCCTGGCTGCTTGGGTGTGACTCTGCTGGAATGGGGGCGGCTGGAATCTCATCCAGGAGCCTGTGCAGCACAGAGAGCTGATCCACAGCATGTGTTGGTTGACAGGTCCCTGGCAGATCATCCCACACGTTCTGGAGATGGACCTGAGGAGCAATAGGATAAGAGGAAATGGTCTCAAGTTACAGCAGGGGAGGTTTAGATTGGATTTGGGGAAAATTTCTTCATGGATGTATCTGCACAAAGCAGTGCTGGAGTCCCCATCCCTGGAGGGATTTAAAATCCATGTGGAGGTGGCACTTGGGGACATGGGGCACTTTGGACTCGGTGATCTTAGAGGTTTTTTCCAACCAAAATAATTCTGTGATTCTATGATTTAAGGTCAGTATTTGGAGAGAAGAGACAGTAAACATGCTAAACTTGAGGGTTTGAAATTTTAAATCAATCTACTGCTGTGCAAGTAAAGCCAAGTGACAACCAGAATGGGTCAGACAGACAGAAGAGTTGTCTCTGCTGGGCTGTTTGGGGTGCACAGCCCCCTCAGTGGGGTGAGAGAGAGGGAAAGAAAACACAGGGATGAGCAGGATGGTGGAACAGGGCACACAAACCATCCACACTCCAAAATGATCATTCCCTTCCTCTTCCCAACTCCTCTGACCATACCAGAGGCATGGCAGGACAAAGGGGAAGCCTGTGCTGCCTGATCAGGTGGTGAGGAGAGCTCTGAGAAAGGAGCATTTGTCTTTGTGAAAATACAGATTGTGCATTAACCACTCCTGAGCAAGGGAAGACACGTTTAGAGTTTAAACTGAGAGTTAAAATTTAGGGGGAAATCCAATAAAGAAAAGGTTTCAAACACTGAATAAAAGACCTCTTATATTCTATTTGCCTGTGTTTTCTGATGAGAGAATGCATTTTGGGAGAGGAGGGATATTTTCTTCGACTCCTGAAAAAAAGTTCTATTTCATAATTAATAAAATAAAATAAAAAGGTCAACCATGACAAACAAGACATGCCTGTGATTTTCAAATCTGCTGAGTTTAAGAGTCTTTTCTGGTGTATAGCTGGCATTAAGGGAATATTTTTTTACCTTTTTCTTCAGAGCTGAGTTGGAGAGGTCATGGCAAACCAGAGCTAGGGCTATTCAAAATTATGTTCATGCTTATAAACCATCTTGACTGCTAGAGGCTTTGCTATTTTCTTTAGAGACAAAACATACCCTCACACTCACTATCAGTATGTAGTGGAGCAATCTCAGGAGCCTGAGCTTTGTTTTTCTTTTAATTTTATTTGAAACTCTTCCAAATCCTGGAAGGGTTTCAAATCAGAGAGGGATCTTACCCAAGGACTCATTTTTAAAGCAAAGTCATACTTAAAGCAAAGCATTCTCTTGCCTGGATGTTGTGTTAATGTTAAGCTCAGCCATCAATGCAGTGGGACTGGTTTTTGCCACTGTCTCTGCAGTGGGTTTCCAGTAAAGACCTTCACTGTCAGCCAAATGTCCCCTGGCCCCAAACCCAGCTCTGCCCTTCTGCTTCTCCCTGGGAACACCTGGGTAGTCCAGAGGAAACAGCACTCTGATGCTCTCCTTTAGCATAGCACTAAAAACAAAAAAAACCAAAAAAACCCCCAAACTTTTACAAAGCAAAATAATGGGGAGAGAAGTGAGGAGGGAGAGCAGCTCGTGCAACACTCCCCAGGGATTTTCACACTACAGCTAACTGCAATTTTTGCTCCATCTAAAGATGGTGATTGTTGGATCCTATATTAAATATTAGAGGTTGATGAGTAAAATTGAGTGTTTTGTAAGACTGGTGTAGATTATATTCTACCAGATATTGTGATAGAGAATCATGGAATGAATAATGCCCATCCCATTCCACCCCTGCCATGGCAGGGACACCTCCCACTGTCCCAGTGCTCCAAGCCCAGTGTCCAGCCTGGCCTTGGGCTCTGCCAGGGATCCAGGGGCAGCCACAGCAAATCTGGGCACCCATCCTCAGAGGGAACAACCTCTTGCTAATCTCTGATCAAAGCCCACCCTCCTTCAGTCAAGGCCATTCCCTTTGTTCTCTCGCTACATGAACTCATGAACTACATGCACTTATATTTTCCATCTTGGTGTAATATTATCTCCTAGAAGGGGCATAAATCATAATATTTTTAGGAGTCTCTTGCATGCTAATGTCCCATTCTCAGAGCATCCACAGGACTTGCACCCCAAGGCTGTTCCCTTGTCCCCTGCTTGCAAACCTGGGATGCACCTCCAGTCCTTCATCTCCAGCAGGACACCTCATCCTCTAGAATTTTCAGGATGTGCTGAGCCTGGTTTTCCACCACAGTTCCAGGGATGAACAAACTGTACAATATCCTTTAAAAGGATGTCCAGCTCTGCTTACAAATGCTCTGAAGCATAGTCAAACACCAGACAGTTTTTCCTGCAGCACTATCATCCCATTTTACAATACTTTTCTCCCTTCCTGCACCAAATGCAACATTGGCAGAGAGTGAGAGAAACAAAATCATTTAATTCTGTCATCCCACACCACTGTCATCAAATGAGAGATTGGAAAGGAGGTCAATAGCAAAGGTACAATAGCTGCAGTGCTGAAATATTTTGGATTATTCCTCTATGATACTGTGTTGTTTTCCAAGAGAGAAGTGAGGGCAATGTGTGTGAGAAGACCATTAGAAAAGAAGAAAAAAACCATCAGGGAAGATCAATGCTTGACTGAGCTATTTTATTAAATTCCCCCTGGATTTAGCCCGAGACTTAAGGCATGATACGATCAGAGCAGATTGCCCTGGGTTATTCCACTCTGAAGTTGTCCATATATCTGACATTGGTCATGACATATTTAATTTGAGCTGGAAGTTCGGATTTAATGGTTGAATTCAAGTGGAACGGGGAGCACAGAACCAAGTCAGGACTTACTGTCCATGACTATTGCTGCTCACCTCCCTCAGCATCAGTGCTGTGGGCACCTGGGAGAGCCCTGTGCTCCCTGAACAGGTGAAAATCCCAGCAGGGGCTTCCAAGGGTGGCCTCACCCTACCAAAACCTCTGTGTGGTGCAGTTTGCAGGAATGAGGTGAAACTTCAGCTTCCACATTTACTACTGGGTGTAATGGCATTATCCTTGATGCAAAATCCCCAGGAAAAACAAAACAGAACACAGCAAAACAAAGAGAGTATTTCCAGGCTGTCTGGTTCAACTGCTTTCTCATTCCCACTGCAATTTTATTTGGATACAAGTAAATAATTTTGTCCATTGGTTACTGCACCAAACAGCTGTTGCTGTTCTATCCCAACTGGTTGGCTTTAAGGGTGTTCTAAATATTGTGCTGGGCAAGATTTAGCACATAAACACTGTTATTTACTGAAAAATGAGAATCAAGTTCTTATGGACACGTTACCCTAGTGTCAAAATAGTGCCAGCAGAGCAGAACTGAAGGTATAATTAGGAGCAGAAATCTTGTTAGTAGCAGAATTTAGCCTTAGCAAGAGTATTTCTAGGCTTACCTTCTCTCACCACACATTTTCCAGCCCCAGTTATGCTCAGCCTAATAGGAGCTGGTAATGTCTTGCACTGACCTTCCCACAGTGCAAAAGTCAGCAGTGCCAAGTCTTTTTCAATGCTTGGGAGGACCCTGCTGGCTCCTGCACTTATCTGGGTTCAGTGGGGTTTGACCTCTCCATGAAATCATGATGGACACAAACCCACGTGCATTCCCTCCACAGCCAGCAATAAACACAGCAAAGACAAGGAAGTGAATGAACATTCAAAGTGTGTCAGAGCTCCTCATCTGGAGAGGTAAACCAAAACAGCTTTAATTTTGTCTCCTGCACTGATTTTACAAAGCCACATCTTCTCAGAATCTTTGTTTTTTTAAATTTGGTGGCTGTGACAAAGCACAAATGCCTTGGGTGGCTTCAAGTGCAGAGTGAGGCACTGATGTCTGTCCTTGAGGGGTTTTCATTTCACATATTTTGTACTGTTTAAGGTGAGATACACAGGCCTGAAGAGAAGGAGACACATCCCTCCCTGGCTGATTGGCCACAGGCAGGGACAGGGACAGGGACAGGAGGGAGAAGAAAACTCACACCTGAAGGTTTCACCGTTTCCCAGCAGATCCCTTTGGAGCCTCTCCACCTTCCCACTGCTGCCTCCAACCCCTCCATGGAGATGCTGGCCCCACACCACCCCTGTGCTCTGGAAACGTGGGAATGCTCCAAATTCCTGAACTCCTGAGCCCAGAGGCTGCTCAGGGAGCTGTAGGAATCACAGCCCTGATCTCCACCAGCTGCTCCCCACGGCCAGCCCTTCAGCACCCAGCCCAGGGGGATGTGGGCTGGCAGACCCAGCTCCCCCAGCACCACCCTCCACACATCACCCACGAGTGGCACTTAGGGTTTTGGACAGCCCCATTAATGTGAGAGGCACTTATGGAGATGGATTGGTATCCACCTGATGGCTGAGGTCGTTTTCTCCTCCCATATGATTCATTGGGAGGGAATTAGGGAAGAATGGGAAAAGTATGCTGATGTAATGGTGCATTTTTCAGGAGCTCGTTCATTGTCTTCACCTTGAGCTTTCAGATGGGCTCAAGTTGCAGGGCAAACAATAGGAAATCTTCCTTTAAAATCGTGCTAAGGAAGAAAAAAAATTAGAAAGAAGAGCTCCTTTACAGCCTGCCTCAACTCTGACTTATCAAACGCAAGGTGTTTGTTAGATGCAACAGGTTCCTTGCTACGAAGCAGTGTTCTTACATTCCTCACACCCCCTGTAGGCTTTGAAATCAGTGTTCAAAGTGGACTTTCTGAATTCATGAAAACCCACAGGTCTATAATACATCCCTAATGGAAGTCAAACATGACACCCTAGAGATAAAACACAGTGGCCTTACCCTCTGTTCACAGTAGGTGTCTGTGTATAATAAATATTTTATTTTACTACAAAAACAAATAACTAAACATACCCCCTGTGTTTGTTCTGAACTCTACAGTAGCTTTTGTGAGTTTACTATATTTCAAAGCTGAGGTAGGAAACCACAAAGTCACGTCAGCTCTAATCCATGCTTGCACAAGGCAAGCCAGCTCAGATTCCAGCCCCACCAAGATCCTGGCACAGGGGTGGCTCTGGCCCTCCAGGAGAGGACCCACCAGGAGCCCAGGTGTGGGGTGGAAAGCCCACCAGGCACAGCCCCAGCTGGAAAAGGATTCATAACACCAAAAACATCCTGTGGGTTTTGCTATTTTTTGGCCATAGGTGATGGTTCTGCAGGACCTCAGTGAAACTGGAGCTGTGCTCTGCTCTGCTGGGGGATCTGGGGCTCTCTCAGTCAAGGGGGGACACCCAAAATACCTGGATGAGCTGACATCTAAAGAGGAGCAGAGTGTCTTCTCTGAGCTCTTCCAACATGGCCATGCTCCTGGTTTTACCTGTGACTATCACACTTCTCCACTTCTTAATTTCTTGGGATATTTACTCTGAGTCAGGCAAGTGCACATGGAAATTATCCCCCCTTTTCTTCTCCATCTTCAGCAGTTCTTCAGTTGCAGGCCTACAATTTTGGAGAACATCATTAGCTTCCAAAAACAGTTGAAGAATTCTGCTGGAAAGGTGACCCATGGTGGGGGCTGTCCCCCACCTCAGAGCAGGCAGCAAAATCTCCTCAGATTAACCCTGGTGGATACACGAAAACACACCTGCTGTGAGAACAAGGAATTATTGACTGGGTTGGGTTGGAAAGGACCTCAAAGATCATCTAATCCAAAAATCATCTAATTCAAAGAGCATCCAATCCAAAAATCATCCAATCTAAAAATCACCTAATCCTAAAAATCATCTACTCCAACCCCCCTGCCATGGGCAGGGACACCTTCCACTAGAGCAGGTTGCTCCAGCCTGGCCTTGGACACTGCCAGGATGCAGCATCTACCACCTCTCCAGCTAACTTCTTCCAATATATATTTTTATATTCTGCTGTGCTATTTCCTGAGGTGTCCACGCTGCTCCTCTGGCTCTCTGGATGCAGTTTTATCCCATTGCTGCTTCCAGGCACAGGAGACACACACAGAGGAAAGGTGCAGCCCCACCTTGGATATCATCCCAAATCATCCCAAATCATCCCTCCAGCTGCACCTGGAGGATGCAGCAGCATCACCACAGAACCCAGACTCTTCTCCATCCAGACCCCAGTGCTGCTTGCCTTGCCCAGGGATCAGGCTGGGAGGCATCACTCTTCCTTCAAGGGCAGTGTCCAACCACCCAACTTTTAAATAGGGATATATATGGAAAGGAAAGGGAGAAATGTGCAGTAAATGTGCAGTTGCTGATGAATCACTGAGTTCTGACAGCTTTACACAGATATAACTGCACCCGGCCAATTTCTCAGCTGGTGTAAACTGGCATCCATCCATGGCCTGTAATGAAGGCAGCCCAATTTACACCAGCCAGCTGACCCATTTTTATTGATTTTCAATGATTTACATCGGGCTCAGGATGGAGTAATGCATCGTGGAATCAGGCCCACAAAGAATGGGCCCTAACCTTACATTATCAGAGAACTCCAAATTAGGATTTCTTGCTCTATGGTTATTTCATGCTTTTACATCTGTCAAAAATGAGCTTTTCTAAGTGCTGCACCGTGAGGGTGTCATTATCTAGACACAATCATAAGAGAGTCAGGCACTGTAAAAACCCTGAAACCTTGACTTGTGGATTTATACAAGACAGTTAATGTTATTTTAACATAGTATTTGGTATGTACTTTTATATGTTTCAGTGGCTTATATCATCATTCTTACTGCACTAAAACTTCCATGTCCTTTTTCTTAAATAATATCCTTGTGTAAATTTTTTGTAAGCTCTAGGTTTATTTTATGACCCATAAACTTTGACAATATATTAAAATCTTGGAGGAATTTAATATCAGGAGAAGATTATCTTTAAAAAATCATTTCTCTGTGTTATAGAGACTTAGACACATCGAGTATGTTAAAAGGTTTAATAGCTGTTTATAAATTTTACTGCAACTGTCAATAACTTCATAATATATTAAACCAGTTAATAGGTAAACAGAAAATATTTATAACTTGCTATAAACTGTTTACCCAGGAAATAAACTTAATTTCTAATGATAATGAAACATAAAAGTCAATGAATATTAATTTTTAATATTTTATCCTAATTTAAACACAGTTTTGGCATTGTAAACACTGAGCAGAAGTAAAAAGCACTGATTTTTCTAACTCTGGGGAAAAAAAAATCTCTGAAAGCATCACCAGTGATGGGAGTTTGCATTGTACTGGAAGAAGATTTTAGGAACAGTGATCCAAAAAACCACATATGGATAAGAAATTTAAGTAAGAAACTAGTTTTGGAAAGATTTGGATAATTTTAGATAACACCTCCTCTTCCACATAACTTCTGCAAAGCTGAATTTTTGCCATTTGAAATGTTTTCACACTAAAATTCCATCTTTTACTCCAGTATGAACCTAAGCACCCCTGATCCTGCAGCACCCACACCCCTCCTGACCAAATGCTGCTGTTGGGTTCCCTCTCCCAGGACGGAAATTCCAACCACACCGCAAAGCAGGCACCAAATTAATTCCTGTTGACACTGTGGATGCGCCAAACCATCAGCACACACAAATTCCCACAGATTCCCAAATTTCCCAACTAGGAAACAGCCTTATTCCCATGATGTTCCAAACCTGCACCACTCACAGATTATTTTAGCTGTTTTCCACAGAGAAAAAGGGCAGATCCTCCCAGGATCCCACAGGGATCAGGCCTCGTTCCTGCTCATCCCCAAGCAGACTGTGCCTGGTCAGGCACCCAGCTCTGAATTTCCTGTTCTTGCACCTCCATCCCATGGCCACAGCCACAGGAAAGGACTGGCAGGACTCTCACCATGGTTTCTACACTACAAAGTTGATGAGCTGCACCCAATTAATTTTTTATATTTAATATTAGGCTTTATTAATCTAGTATTTTATTAATAGAATATCTAAATATTTAATGCCAATTTTTATATGTAATACTAAGACTTATTAATCTCCTAAATTTTATTAATAGAATTTTTGTAACTTTTTTTTTCCCTTCCTTTTTTTTTATGCCTTTCTCTTTCAGACCATTTCTGTGTTTTTAAAACATTGTGACAGCAGAGGAAAAAGAAAAAAAAAAAAAGAAAAAAAAAGAAGAATTCTCTTGGATTTTGGGATGGGTGAGGATAGGGTTTACAGTTCTTTCCTCATTCTCAGCCCAGTGCTGTGGCTTTTTTTCCTCCCTGTGAATCCTGCCGGGGTGACTGCAGCCCTCCCTCCCCTCCTGATGAGCCCTAATTACACTTTATTTGTGCTTCAAGAGCAGACTCACCAAGCACACTGCTCCCCTGTTAGGAAAACCCTCCAGTTCCACATTCCTGAGGCACTGTGTGGATGCCACCGGATTTTTTTTTTATTTTTTTTTCCTTTTTCCAGCCTCCAAATTAGCAGCACAGTCACATAGCAGATTGGAATATGCATGTGGCGCTGCTTCCCCTCGCCCCGGCACTTTTGATGTTTGCTCCTTTCATCGTCCCACCGTCCTGCTCCTGCAGCAGGCTCCACATCTGAGGGTGCAGGGCATAATTAGAGGCTGCAGGACCAAGACATGAAGGTTGGGCTCTTCTTCCTCGGGAGGCAGCTCAGGGAAGGGCAGCGGGATGCTGGGCGCTGGGGACAGTGCCACCCCACGGGGACACCTGGCTGGGGCTCAGCTGGGACACCCTCTCCTCAGAGACCTGTGCAGAGGTCAGGGAGACACCCCAAAAGCAGAGAAGCTCCCTCTGACTGCCCCATGGTCCCATCCCTCCCATCCCAGGACTCTCCCTCCCGAGTCAGGCTGGGGAAGGGAAGAGGTGGGAGAATCCCTTTCTGCCCTGGCAGAGCCAAGGGAGCCCTTCCTTCCCTCCCACAAACCAGGGACAAGCTTGCCACCTTCTAAATATCATTTCCTTGGCTTTGCCAGGATATAAACACACATTTCAGTGTAATAAACCCTTTTCCATGCATTCCATCTAGCATCCACATGTCCCTTCCCATTTGGAAATTTGCTTCCAAACATCACAGTTTTGCTACAGTGCAGCAAAAACAGGGAGTTTTCAGTTTGCTGTTGCATAAGAGGCATCCTAACCTCCCAAAGAATAACCATTTATCTAGGAAAAGTGCTGAGCAAACAGGATTTACTGCAATAGTGCAGTTGGCTGATCACACCGTGTTTGTTTTCCTGCAGAGGGATGGTGTTTGGAAAATAAACTTCTTTTGGTAAGAAAGCCTGTGTACCTATCCAACAAAAATATCCTGTTAGTGAGAGGGGAGCCCTCCCCAGCTGTCAGACCCTTGGGGAGCAGAGCTGGGGGTGAAGGCTCTGGGAGCCAAGGGAGCTGGAGTAGATTCCAGACTCTTCATTCCCAAACTGAAAAAGGGGTGTGGACAGCTGTGGACAACCCTCACGCTTGCCAGAAACCTCTCTTTATTCCTGCACCATGATTTGCAAGGGACAGCTTGGGTTCAAACTAAAAAAGAAGGAATTTAGGTTAAATAGCAGGAAGAAATCCTTCCCTGGGAGGGTGGGCAGGTTGGACCAGGCTTGGAGCAGCTTGGTGCAGTGGAAGGTGAGATTTAAGGTCCCTTCCAACCCAAATCATTCTGTGATTTGGGTGCCACAATGTTCATCCCAATACTTGGCCAATGATTTTTTTGCTGTTGTAGTGATCCATAATCCCTTTATGCCATGCTGGGCTCACTTCTTGCTGCTTCATGGGAAATGTCCTATTTCAGTGTTTTTAAGAGAGAAGAAAAGAAATGTTTCCACTATTATTAATGGTAATGGTAAAGCTTGAAGGAAAAAAAAAAAAAAGAAGACACAGATGTGTGTTTACTCAAAACACTTCAGTATAAAATAATAAAGTACTAAAAACAAAAGGTACCTCATCCTGCTGCCACCCCACTGGGCACCACACCGAGGGGGTCTCTGGCACGAGAGCAATTTTCTTACAATACCTCACATTCCACAAAATTAGGCACAGCCTGTGTGTTAAGGAGGGAGCGTCAGATCAGCGCTGGCTTTGAATTCCCTTGCTTTTGTCAGCCTCATTATTACAGCTCCAATGTTATTAAAATGCTGCTCTTCGTCTGTTAATAATCATTTCACTTCTCTATCTCTGCCACATGAACTTTACAACACTGTGAAATGGGTTTTGTAGTTGCATGTTTTTTTCAAGTTCATTGATCAAACATTTGTACATTTTAATGTTATAAATAATTGAAGAGCCTTCATTTTTCAGTGTTAAAATTAACTTTTCTGTTCTGCCTTTTAAAACTAGAACAAGGGGAAGTGTAATTTAAGCCATGAAAAGGCTGCAAAATACGTGAAACTCTCTGTAACCCTTTTCTGTGAGACTCTCCTCGTTTCACTTTGATTCTTGCCGAGACTGAAGTGTGTGCAGCCAGCCCTTGACAGGCTCCTCCAGCAGGTTACTTGCTAGAGGAGTTCACCTATTTTCAGAGGAGTCTTTAAACATGGGGTGCATACAAGGAGACTGTTTGAAGCCACCCAGCAGGTTTGGAAAAGCTGGGGGCAGGGAGGAGCTGGAGGAGGTGGGAGCAGCAGAGCCAGGCAGGGATGTTCGGATGAAGGACAGCAGTTTGTGTCTCTGTGCACATTTTTCCTCCCTTCCTACAGTGTGTGTTAAACAGGAATGAAACCTTTGGAATGAATGAGCCCAGGAATGACCCAGAATGCAGGGGATAGGAAAGGGAAAACATAAGGTTGCCTCTGAGAAGGAAAACAAGACTCAAACCTGTGCTGGCATCCTGAGAGGACAGTGGAAAACAATTAGGTTTGATATAAAATTCCCATTCCTGGTGGTCCCAGACCTTCCTGCTGCACCAGAAGTTTCAACCAAATAGCAGGAAGAAATCCTTCCCTGGGAGGGTGGGCAGGTTGGACCAGGCTTGGTACAGTGGAAGGTGAGATCTGAGGTCCCTTCCAACCCAAATCATTCCTACACAAAGGGTGGCAGGAGGGCTTGTCCCTGTACCAGCCCCCAGATGGGGTAAAGAGCAGACAGAAGAATAAATGTGCTGCAGTTTGCACAGATCTGGGAAATCACCAGTAAAATTAACAGTATTTGGGTTTGTGAAACAATTTAGTGATGTTGAGTGTGGGATCTGTCCCAACAGATCTAAGCCTGACTCTAAATCTAGGCCAGACACAACCTCTCAAGTCAACCCAAGTTAATCAGCAGTGCTGGTACACAAACTGCTGGAACGAGTCAGTATGGAGCAAGCTGAATATTTCCAATTTTCGGAAGAATATCACAAGCAGATGCTTATCCAACACACATCAGAAGACACTCAACCTCCTTCCCTGAGGAGCTGTGCTGGGAATTTTCCTGTGAGGGAGTTCCCATGGGGACTGGCTGGACCCTCCTGACTCCAGCCAGGATGAGATACTGTGGGAAAGGCAGATCCCAAATCCAGGTTCAGTTAGTTTTGCCAGCCCCTGGAATGCCTTCATCCCAGCAAACACAGGGATAGGGGAGAGGACAACCTGCCACCAGTGGATTTTATGCTGGACTAACACATACATGGGATAAGGCTCCCTGAAAGTTGTGAGGCAAACTCTGAATATTTTTACATTAAAAGGGGTAAACCATAAAGGCTGGATGTGTCTCCAGCCTGGGATTGCTGCTCACTTGCTATGAACTTTATGAAAACAGTGTTGAGTGAAATGGAGATTTACTGAAAACACTAAAGCCAGTGTTGATGGAGCAAACAACCCTGACATGGTTCTGCCTGAATTTATTCCAAAGTGAGCATTCCCAGAGCTGCTGTGATGCCAGGAAAAGACAGAGCCCATTCCTCAGCGCCAGCTTAAGAAAATGAGCAAAGCTTTCTGCAGCAAATCCAGTCTGGCCTGAGCTGTACCCCCAGGCAAAAGCCAGGTCTGGCCACTCAGAGCAGCACTTTGTGCTATGGCTGTTAAAGAGCCAAAATGGCAGATTCCAAACCCAGGAAACTGCAATAGTTGCCTACTTGTGGCATCACACTCCAGAGAGCTGCAAATTGGAAGAATATTAACAAGAAGTGAAAGATAACTGAAATACAGAAAATGAATATTTGGTCCCCTTGCTATCAACCACAGCTTTGATCTCTCATATGCTTCTCCTGCACAGAACAATGGTTTAAGAAGTGAAGAGTGAAAAAAACCCAAAAATCAGATGTGTGTTGAACTGAAATAATAGGTAGGGTGAGGTTCTGGGCTCGGCATCCCACTGTTAGCTCCAGGAGATCAGGAGGAAGGAGGACTTACCTCATCTCTTAGCTGACAGAAAAGGGAAAAAAACAGAAATAAGTAAGAAAAAAACATAGAGAAAAAAGACAGCTTTGAAGCTTGTCACATTTTGAGGTTGCACAGGGATCCTGAGATGTGGGTCCCACCCCATGAGGGATCCCCTTGGCTCTGGTGCCAGTTTGCCCAAGTGCCAGCACTCCATAAGGAACTTTTTGCAATTATTTCTTGGAGCTACTTCATGGAGCTGCTGCCCCGTGGTGCATGGCCCCTCCAACTCCAGCCCTCAGTATTAATCTTGAAATCCTCTGCATCTTCCAAGTTTTGGTCCACAGGAGGTTTTCCCCTTTTTCTCCCTCCTCAGCGAGTGCTTGACTGGTGGGGATGGATTAGGACAAGCACAAGCAGCACTGCATGGCAAATTCTTTCTTTGCATGACAGCTGGTTTGAATGTGTTACAGGATTGAGGAAAACATTGGTTCCATATTCACAGAGAGCCTCAGCTTTTCCAAAAGGCTTTGGCTCATCCACAAGAAGTTCAGCTGCTGATATTCACTTATTTAATTCTTTACCAAACATGCAGAATCTCTGACAACCATTTGTTTAAATTACTTACACAACTTGCTGTTTTAATCTTTTTTTTCCTATTAATCTGTGACAAACCATGGAATTTAATATTTTTTACCATGACTAATGTATGAAATTTGTTAGCTTTGTCTGTAATTTACAGAGAGCCCTGAATAATTGAGCCTTTAAGTTTAAAGGCTTATATTTTGTTATTCTAGCTGTGACAACTTGTAATGGGTTGAAGAACCTGAGGGGCTTTAGTGATATGTGCCAATAAAAAAAGACCAAAACTGATCTCAGCCCTTCTTGTTTTCCTCTGTTGGCCTCCAATTATTATAGGGAGGGAGAAATGAAAGAAAATAAATAAGACACAACGTGGAGAGGGGGGGAAGACCAAGGAATTAATGTATTTCAATGACTGCACACGAGTTTCCAGCACCTCTGCTGTCAAATCTCAGCCTACACCTTCTTTACCCTTGTTTAACAGATAAATGCTTTGCACTGTCAACCACAGCTATTTCAGAAATAAAAATTGTAACGAAAATGTAGGTAAATGGTCAATCTTCCTGCAATCTGCAAACACCCCCAGCACAGATATCTATTTCCCCAGCTATGGGGATCTTGGAATGCAGCAAAGCTGAACCAGCCCCCAGGAGACACAGACTGAGGGGCAGGTTTGCCTGTACAAGATGAAGCCACATTGTCCAGGTCATGTCTACACTCACAGTGGTGACATGAGCAAATTGCCACCTGAACCAGAAGAGACAGAGACCCAGTGGCCCCCAACCACAGGTTTGGCAGCTGAATGACAGGGCAGGACCTCACCTTTTTCACCTTTTCCTGCCCAGAAAGCTGCAAGGACCTGGATCCAGCAACCACTTGCTCATGGTCCCATAAGGACCCAGTCTGGCTCCGAGGACAATCCCTAGAGGATGTTCCCTAATCTCCACGTGGAATGGTGAGGCTGAAGACCAGGAGCCATCCTGGTGAGCACTGATACATAACAAGCACTGGTGAGATCTCTGTCTGGAAGAAAAGAGCAGAAAGAAGCTGCTGCTGCACATAAACACTGGAAAATAGGTCTTGGAATGATGCAGAATACCAAGTGATCTAATGGCACCTTAGCCTTAAACCAGAGAGCAAGGAAAGCCTTGGCACAAGGATGTTATACATATATTCCTCAGGTCATGTTATTTCTTTTAAATATTAATCAGAAAAACTGGAAAGCTTTATTATAAAGATGACAAATGCTACTGTGCCTCGAGGAAAGGTTGTGCACAGGATGTGCAAACTTGTACTTATTTGATTCAACATGGTGACTGTGGGCTGCACTTTTAATGAGGGAAATAAAACATCCTCTTAATTGGCTATAAAAGGATGTGCACCACAGACTTACTGAAACATTAGGCTGCATAGTTAGGACCTACTTTGTAACAATGCCTCATATTTATTAATATTATTTTTATTGGTTGCAAAATCTATGAGTTTATCTATATGATAGAAACAAAAGGCTTTTTTTTTTGCTTTTTTTTATTTTTTTAAGGGAAGAGAGAAAGAAAGAAATTATATTTTACACAGGGTAAATTGAAAACATCAGCATACCCTACAGAGTAATAGCACTTTATCATGATTTATACATGGGAACATAACTGTTGCCAAAAAACATAGGTGACCTCTCCCTACCCTGTATTAATAATTACAGTGTGGAGATGGAAGCATGATATGTAGGACACTCCTCTCTGCTACATAAAATAAGGGGGGAATTGTACAAAAATTATAAAATAGAGGCGAATCTGACTAGGAAGTGTTGACAGGCGTCGCATCTCATGCAATGAAAAACACATTATTGGAACCCACCCAAAACACAGGTCTTGGTCCAACTGTTCATTCTATATATTTATTTTTTTATTTTTATTTTAAATTCAGGAGGAACACACTCTGAGCACCCTTTCTGTTCAGGCTCTGGTGAGCACGGAGCACCTCTCTGCACCCTGCTGTGATGCACAGACTGCAGGGAGGGGCTGAGACAGAGCCAAGCACTTGGTGACAAAGCCTGAATCCCAGGCACAGGGGTTTGGGGTCACCTGAGGGGTTTTTGTGTTTCTTAACACTCCCCTCCACCCATCAGGTTAAGGCCATTTTCCCTGCATGAGTTTCAGCATCATATTAAGGAGATTATTTATTAGAAAAACCGTGGAGAATGATGACAGCATTTTTTATATGGATGCCACTTTTTTAAAAAGCATTTTTCCTGCTCTCACTCTGAGAAAAGTTTAAACCCATCCTTTAAAGACCCATGTGGAGCATTCCTTTGAATGACTCCAGCTGTGACACCCAAAAAGGGAGGGGATCCACACAGGAGCCTCTCCACTCACTCAGATTGCTGAGGCTGCTGCCAGCCCCCTTCCCCAGACATCAGCCTTGATGTGTAATGTAACAAAGCCAAAAGCACCCTCTAGAATAGAGAGTGCACAAGAAATTTTAAAAAAGTATATCAGCAAAAGCTGCTTTGGTTTACTAATTCATGTTGGAACCTGTTAGTGATTGTGTTATTAAGAGTTTTTGTAAAGCTCTGTTGCAGTCTTAAACTTGACATATGATGGAGCTTCCTGGACTAAATGTCCCTGATACTTTTTTCCCCAGTAGACAAGGCAGGAAGAAATTTTCTTCCAAGCCTCACAGTGGATTTTCCAGATTTTCATATCCTCAGGCTTATGAAATGCTGATCCAGAAGGAACACACCATCACTCTGAGCTACCTCCTTTCTTTTGCAGCTCCAGGCAGGGAACAGTGGGGCTGGACACAGCACAGGTGAGGAGCAGCACTAAATCCAGCTGCACTGGGGAGGCTTGGCTGGAGCAGACACATTTTTTCCCCTAAATTCCATGTTTAAACTCTCCTCCTTCGGGGCTGAGACCTCTGGAGAGACTGGACAGAAGAAATCTGACACCCACAAAAAAATTAAGGTCTTGATTTTATATCAAACCTAATGGCAGACACCCAGCAGCATCTTTATATCAGGTAAGATAAAGCAGCAATAGGCTGCACTGATTTAAATCCCCCCCTCTATATTTTTCTTAGGTGAATTTGCTTTCCCACTGAACCTTTCAGGCCCTGGAAAATGTAAAACTAAGGCAGGAAGCATAGGTTTAAATTATGTCAGACAAGATCAGACAGTGCCTGGAGCAGACAGGCTCTCTGCAGGTCCTCGCTGTAGTGCTGCTCAGGCATTCTTCTGGGAGAGCAGGAGGAGCTGGAAAACAAGACTGGAAAATAACACATCTCCCTGGGCTGGGCTTCAGCACCACGTCCCTCTGCAGTGGCCTGGCAGGGTGTCCCAAAACAGGCACTGCTGCTTTGCTTCTTGGTCCTGGTGGAATGGCAGGACCACTGATGCTTGAAAAATAACCGTGAGTGCTGTGGAAAATACAGGGAGAGGCTTCTTAACTCACCTCTGGCTCCCTCAGAAAATTGGGGTTATCTGATCTTTGTCATAACGTGCTGATTCCAGAAGTTCTCCAGGATGAGACACCTGACATTAAGGAGAGGATTTTTGCATGCCAGACCTTGCAGCAGCTATTTTGATACCAGCTCATTGCTAAAACCAACACTCAAGTTCACTTCATCCTATTTCCAGCAATTATAGCTACTTCAAACAGGGAATTTTAATGCAAGAAGTGGAATAAATGTCATTCCTGGAACACGTACGTTGCTGTAATCTAATGTGAGTAAGAAGTCACTGGAGATGGAGAAATGCAACAGCCCCTTTAGGGCTAGTGCCACAGCAGAGGCAACAAAAGGGAAACCCTCGTTAATCCATTGGAAATATCATGTTAATAAATGAAAATGAGATAATGACTTTTGTGGCTAACTGAATCTTGTCTAAAGCCTCTTATGAGCTTCATGTGTCTCAATTAGGGACTATGTTACAAGGTAAAAAAAAAAAAAATCAGCTGCGGGCTGAACACAATAAAAAACAAAGTTAAATAAGGAAATGTACTTGGGATTATTATTATTGCAACCCTCCTGCCTGACCTAGAAGTGTCTTATGGTACAGATCCACCCTGAGCTCCCATTACAGCTTTTAATTGGAATTTCAGTAGCTGCTCCTGCCTTGTGAGGAACGATGGAGATTTGCTTTTCTCTTCCCTATCAAGGGACTAAGTCAAAGTCCATTTCCACTCCCTGGCCCCACATCCCACCATCACACAGACAAACTCTTGTGTTCCAGCACCAATGGCAAAGTCCCAGCTGTCCCCACTCAGTGCAAACCAGCACAGACCAGGCTGGGAAGCAGACAGGAGGAGAGGGGTGGGTTTCCCACCAGGCAGGGAGAGCACAGAACCTCCCACGTTTCAGTGTCTGGGCAGGGAAGCAGGAATCTGGCCCCAGCAGACTGTTCCTTACAGATTTTAATGTTTGCAGTTTTAATGTTTGCAGTCTGTGGTGCAGATTTGTCTCAGCTAAACACATCTCACAATTTCAGCTTTTTTAGGTTTTGGTGGAACAAGGTGTGTAACTCACACTCAGAGTTTCTCTGCTTCAGGAAATTAAGAACCACCTAAAGGGTGCTGTGTATGAACCTTTATTAGTTTATATCCTCCTTGACTGTTATCAGAGTTGTCCTCCTACAGCAAAGATATTTATTGCCATAAAACCTACTTTAAATCAATGCTTTCCAGTGAGCAATTTAAAAAATTCTACATCCTCATTATAAGGTAGTTAGCATTAAAAAATGAGATATATATACTAAAAAACCAATAAAATAAATGAACAGAAAGGGTCATCTACCAGTGGAAATTCTGTTGTCCCCATCCCTGGTGAGATTTAAAGGCTGTGTGGAGGTGGCAGTTGGGGACATGGGTCAGTGGTGGCCTTGGCAGTGCTGGGGAGCAGTCAGATTTGATGGTCTTAAAGCTCTTTTCTAGCACTAACAATTGCATGATTCAAAATACTCCACTTTCAACCCTCTTCAATATTCCTTCTCCAAAATAGAATTACATTAATTTTTTCCAATATTTTTGTTGCTGCTGTTTTTTGGGGGTTTTTTATATTTTTTTTTAGTCAAACTCTTCATGAGTTCAGTTATTATAAGTTCATTTGGTATTCATGGCAATAGCAGTGATTATAATGAATTCATTTGATATTCATGTGCATGTCATATGTCCTTCTGTGGCAGTGCCATTGTCACTCAGCTCTCATTAGGCTGTGCTCTCGTGGTGATGCCCCTGCTCTGGTCCTGCTCGTGGGCAGGGTGCTGGGACCAGGGACAGCACAGACACATCCCATTCCCACTTCCACTCCCTATTTCTTCCTTTAAGAAAAGCAGTTTTAGCATGCTGTGATACAATAAAAATCACAATTTCTCTCTCAGAATGGTTTTGGAGTTTGTAAACTGCTTTGTTTCCTTTCTGCTCTGTGCAGTTCTGAAAATGTGCAAAAGTTACTACAGGAAAAGAATTTACAACTTAACATATTGACTCTGTTCTCCTCTGCTCTTGCTTTTCAGCCACAGTAATTCAGTGGGATAATTTGCTTCTGAAACTCTAAACTTGCCAGGATTTCAGGAAAAACTTTCCATCTGAAGGGCTATTTTTGTGTGCCAGGCCTGTGATATTGCTGTTGAGAAGAGCCCAAGTCTGGAGCAGACATCAGATTCCCTGTCCACCTTCATGAAGACACAACCACGTCCCCAATATTTTTCATATTTCTGCACCAGATTATAAACAGGGATGCTCCAAACTCCCTGGAGGAGCGGGGGGGCTCAGGTCACACTCAACTGAGTGGGATTTATTTCCTTGAGCAATTTTGGCCCCTCTCAAATCCCCCACTCTAACCACCGGCGACCGACCGCGAGCTTCTTGAGGCGCGACCTAAAACGCAAAAACGAGCTAAGGTCAAAAGTTCCTCCAAAAGTCTAATATATACATCATGCACACCCCCAGAGGAGTCAGCTCTATTCACCCTAATCCTGAATCAACACTGAGTGCAGCCCACACCTCGTCCTCCGGGGCCACTCCCTGCTTAAATTTGGATGCGGGAGCCTTGACGGATTTGGGCTGTGGATCACCAGGGAAAGAAACCTGGAGCTGCTTCTTGAGGGCTTGCAAAGCATCATGAAGGCTTTATTTCCCACCAGCCTCGAACCCCTCACAGGCACTGGGACCCTTAAATCCACGGGATGCCTCAAGCTTGGCACGTGGGATCAAGGACAGGAGGAAGGAGCAGGAAAGGATTCTTGTCTCTTCTTGCAAATTAATTGCTCTGGAAAACCTGATGAGCACACGAAACCAGCAGAAAACCCATTGGTGTTAAAGCTTCCTAGGACAGATGGACAGAGAGGGTTTTACCTCCGAGTAAGCAACAAGACTTAGATTAAGTGCCCAAAGCTTCAATTTTTAGAAGAAACAAAACAAAACAAAATAAAACAAAGGAAAATACGAGCAGCTCTTGTTTCTGTTTCTAATGAAAAGCACTTGGTTGTGGCCAGGGCCACCTGGGTGTCATCAAAACAGATGCCATCCCAAATTTCCTAGCTGGCACCACCAGTAATGTTGTTATTTCTGTGTGCAGGCACTAAAAGCTTTTTGGGGCTTGTTTCCCCTCACAGAGGTAAATCACAGGGTGGGAAACACGTTCCACATGAATGATGGTCACTCTGACCATGGCTGCTCTTCCATTCCTGTACAAAGGGATCACACAAAGAGATTTGCTGGATTAAGCACGGCTGGGGCTCCCATTTGTCTTTTTGGGCATTCCTGGTGCACATCCTTCCAGTGCACAGCACAGGGACCCTGTCCCTGCCCCTCACACACGGAGCAGACGTGACTCAGCTTGCTCTGCCAGAGGAAGCACAACACAGCTCTCGTGAGTTATTCCCACTTTTGGCATCAACACAGATGCAGCCTGGAGCTGGACTCCACAGGCAGTTTATTGACCCATCAAGAAAATGTGCAGGCCAGGCTCAGAGATGTTTAACTGAGGGATAAATCTGGTGATTTATGGTTTAGCTGACAGCTCTGAACTGGGATTTGCAGTTTGTGCAAGGGGAGGCTGAAAGGGGAACACGACCCAAAGGAGCTCCAGGAGAGCTGGAGAGGGACTTTGGACAAGGGTCTGGAGGGAACAGGACACAGGGAATGGGTTCCACTGCCAGAGGGCAGGGATGGATGAGATATTGGGAAAAAGTCCCCAATATGGACCTACATTTGAAACTATTTGTGGATAAATAATTCCAAAATTGGGATTTTTTTCCAAGCCTATTTGTGGTTCTTTAGTAAAGTAACTGAGCTGCACAACAGGCTAAAAACTTCACAAAACCAGTGAGTTTGGTGGGTTTAAAAACAAAGTTTAAATTTTTGTTTGTCTTTTGGTGCTTCTCCCAGCCCTGACACACAGGTTGGATAAAATTCTAGAAGCTGATGTTGTCTCAGCTGAAAGATTGAGATCAATTCCAGCTCAATCCAGGAAAACACGCATATTCAGCATTCCTCCACCCTAACACGTGCCCTGCTCGGATTTTAGCTTTAGCATCTCCTCAAAACATTTAAAAATGCGTTAATTGACTGCTTGCTTATACTCTGCAAGCAAGACCAGGCCAAATATCAATAAAGGGAGACATGTCTTGAAATAAGAGTGTTGCACATCCACGCCAAAACATCCTTTTGTACTGCTCTGCTGCTCCCAGTAAGTGCACGGCAACAATTTGCATCGAACTCACAAGGCTTTGCTGCACCAGTCAATTCAGATCAATAGGAAAAGGCTTTTACAAAGAAAACAAGTGTTGTGTGGAAAATAGTTCAGGCAGCAGGAGTGTTTCACAGTCGGGGTTGGCAAATCAACAGACTTTTATCTGCAGTGAAAAAAGAGCCTGTCAGGTTTGAGCTGAGCGCTGATTTCCAGCACGTTTGGCCAGTTAGAGGCACACAGGGCTTGGTTAGGCAGGTCACTGTTGGGGAAGATGAAACAGGAAAGCCTTAGTTACTGAATTACCATGAAACAATGGGATAGCCAGCCAGGGGTAATCCCTTCTTGATAGAACAATGCCTTCTGCTGGAGAGCAAGTCCAAAGGTCAGAGAAGACTTTGCTACTGTCCAAAGAGTAGTTTTTAGAGTTTAAAGTGTAGCACACTATGGTAATGTAAGGATTCCTATAGGCTGTATGTAAATGCTACAGAATTTGTATCTTGTATTACATTGGTTAGTGGAAATTAGAATATTCATCATGGAAGAAGATTTATTGTATTGTAAACGGGAAATTGCTCTCTTGCTCTTCCTTTCTCCCTCCTCTCTTACCTCTTCCTCTTACTCCCTCCCTTCTTCTCTTACCCCTTCACCCTTTTATCCCGTTGCTCTTTCTCTAACCCCCTCTCACTCCTTGTCCTGCTCTGTGCTGCAGCTGGCAACACTCAGTAGGGCTCTATGTACTTTCACTCTTACAATAAATGGAACAGGAACTTTTAGCTTATACAGAGAGCTGGAGTTCTGTTCCCTGGGGACCGTCTATCCCGACACAAAGACTCCCGCAGGTCACAGCACCCTGGGCAGCAGGATGAGGCCCTGGCACAGCTCCTCACTGGGGAAAAAAATACCTGTACAGCAGCTCCAAGCACCTGTCCCAGCACAGAGATCTGGGATGAAATTCTCCTGACCAGAATAGGACTTAGCATGGAGCAGCCTGAATTTGGCATTACCTTTATAAACCAATTACTCCCTCTTGTTTGGTGGTCATGGGATGATGCAGTAGAAAAAGGTTCAAAACTGACTCACTGCTTGAATTGTGAGGGTGAATTATGGACTGAAAGAGTTCTCACTTTTTTCCTGAATAGCAGCTATTAATGACTCGTTCCTGAAGGCAGCAGTGGAAGATGCAGACAAATGAGAAGCAGGTTAAAGAAGAAATATGGGTTCATAGGCACAACAGCTTCATGCTCTGGGAAGAGAATGGAGTTATTCCAGCTCCTATCAACTCCCTGTTTTGTTCGTGTTAGGAGCTTGAAGTAGCTGAAATAATAGTTCCTGTTCAGTTCAATTAGACAACTGTCAAAATTAACAAAAGGGAGGGAGGAAGTGACAGGGAATTACCAAAGTTCTGGGGGAAAAAAAGGAGCTTACTTAAACAGTCAGAAGCTCTGACATTTGGATCTTGGCCCTACAAATATATTTAGAGAATTCCAGACTGGAGTGGTTTGGAATGGACCTAAAAAATCCTCCAGTTCCACCCCCTGCCATGGGCAGGGACGTCTTTCACTATTCCAGGGTGTTCCAAACCCCATCCAAACTAACCTTAAACAATCCAGGAATGGGAATCCACAACCCCTCTGGGCAGATAGGGTCAGCACACTGTGCTAGAGCCCCAATTTCATTTCCCACTTGCAGTCAGATATTAACATATGATACTAAAATGCAATATTTTGTACTAAACAGTACTAAAGTCAGTATTTTAGGACCGTCACTCCTCATCAAACCCACCAAGAGCAGAAGTACACACAAACTGACCAAACCTATGACTAGAATTTCAAAACTTAAAAAGCATTTCCTTGTTTCTCATTGGATGAGAGATTTATTTAAAGGTTTCAGTTGAGTCTTATTTTAGCCATGTTCATTTTCAAACTGTTTGCAACAAGGAAAAGCAACCAAAAACACTCCAAACAAGCACAATTTAAGAAAGTGGATTTGAATAACACTAAGAAAAATGGGAGGGGCTTTATGCTCCTACAATCTGATGGAAAAAGTGATTTTTTAGAGCAGAGAGGATGCTGTGGTGCTTGTCTGTTCTGGCTCACATCACATCACCAGTGTCACTGAGCATGAGGCACCAGTGGTATTTCTATTTTTGTGCATGAAGTTCAGCACACATTGGATAAGAGAACACAAATGCAGCTCCCATTACTAAAAAAGCCATGCACTGCCTCCTTTTTTCCCTCCTATTTCCCCACGAATTAGTACACTACTACAGCTTTACAATTAGGCTACTTTGCAGGTCATGCAGGCAGCAAAAGTATTTCTGGAGCAGAACTAAAATTAGTAAGATCTCTGCTGGGTGCCTCCTTGTAGGTCAGAGCACACAGACACACATCCCTTTGCTCACTGGCATTTCAGGACTGATGTACTTTTTGTTTTTTATCTGTTTACACGAGCCTGGCAAACCCAGACCCTGACACGTGTCGTGCTTGCAGCAGTGTGACTTCATGCTGAAGAGAATTCAGGAATCCTTAATATTTACAATGGGATTTTTATAATAAAAGATTGGTTTTGGGGTCTGGTTTTCTTTTTCCCCTCTCACATTTTATTCTGTTTTCCTCCTGATACCAAACATTTGGGGAATTTTATTTACAAAGAAAGACAGATTCAGCAGAGGATGCATTTTATAAGCCAAGAAAACTCCTTTAAGGATCTCTGCCTATTCCTTGTGCCACCCAAGCAGCTCATTTACACACTGAAGGTACCTCCTGCCCTCTGACCCACCACACACCTTTCCCTGCATGTCTTGATAGTAAAGATTAATTATTTGGCCTTTAACTATGTAATTAGTGAAGAGATGGGTTATGCTAGCAGAGGACAGAGCTGATTCTGCCCCCCAGCTCCATTATTCCTGATTTTCCAGCACACAATAAAAGCTGCTTCCTTTTCCACCCTGCTTGAATTGAGCACATCCATATTCTTATTTCTGATCCTATTTTTTTTTCTTTATACTTATTTTATACAACACACACCCTGGGAATCTGAGTAAATGTAGAGAGTTTATCTCCAGTTCATCTCCTCTCAAATTTCTCCTCAGCATCTTGAAATCTTCGAATCAGATCATCCTCTAAAGAGCTTTTTTCTCCCCCAAGTGAGTACAGATCCAGGTTTCCCAGGCTCTCTGCACGTAGCAGCTCCAGAGCTTCACTTCTGTCATTGCTGCTGCCATTCCCTGCCCTTCCCAATCCCTGGGATGTCCCTTGGGTGCCAAAATGTCCCTGCCTTGGGCAGAGCAGCTACAGCAGATCCAGGTGTATTTTACAATACACCAGATTTAACTCTTTGTTGTCAGAGTTCACACTTTTGTGGGTTTAACTTCTGCTTTGCATTAGTTCTACACCTGCTTCTCCCCCAGAGCTCTGCCAAACTTCTGTTTGGTGAATATTCCAACAATTTAGAGCTACAAATGTAAAAATCCACAGTTTCTCTCAAGAAGGGAGGATGGATTGTTCTCTTCCACCCTTCCCCAGCCTTGCCCAGGAGTTCTCTGCAGGTTTGTTCCATCACCTCCACTTTATCCTCTTCACTCAGGTGATAACACCTTCACCCAGGTTTTCCCAGAGCTGTGGTTTGACCCTCGGGATCACAGGATTAGGGCTGGAAAAGCCCTGCCAGACCACTGAGACCAAGCTGTGCCCCATCCCCACCTTGTCACCAGCCCTGGACCCCTCCAGGGAGGGGCACCCCAAACCTCCCCTTCCCACCTTTAACCCTTTCAGTGGAGAGGGGTAGTGAAATCAGCTGGAGGTTTCTCCTTCCTCCACTTACCCCTCACATCCCTCCCTCTTACACCAACATCACTCCAACCCCAGTTCTGTGAGCAATCCTTTTAGATTTGAGCCCAAAAAATGACAGAATTAAGCCAAACATTCTCACCCATGCCTGCTTTCTGCATCATCTCCCTAAAAAATCCCCCAGATTTGTCAGACAGGATTTACCCTTTATGAAACCATGCTGACTGGTTTATTTCTCCAGATGTTTTGTGATCTCATCCTTTATTAATGTTTCTAGAGCTCTGCCTAGCACCAAGGTCAGATGTACTGGTCTATTATATCCTGCCTGTTTTTCCCAGTCCTTTTTTTCCTGCTCCCCTCCAAACTGGGGTTGTATTTATTTCTCTCTAGTCCCTTGGTGCCTTCCTTCTCTCAAAGGAGCCCAGATAAAAATCTTCATTTATTGAACCAGTAATCTCTTCAGTGATCTTGTTAAAGATTCCCCAGTACATAACTCCTACTACCTCAGAGCTTCCAGGGATTTTAACTTATACAAGATTTATTCCAGCACAAAATTATCATATCCCAGAAACTTTGCTTCTATTCAACCTTGTGAACACTGAGGAGAAAGATATGTTCAGGCAGAGGATTTCAAAGTGAGTTTGGGGATCTAGGTGCTCATTTCCCATTTTAATTAATGGGATAGGGGCTTCCAAACCTCCTACAGAAACTGGAACCTAAATGTTAAACCTATAAAACCTGTAGAGAACATACTAAACCTAATGAAGTTGTATATAACTGATATATGGCCTTCATTTTTAAGCACATATTATCAGTAAATATTTAATTTTTTGTTGGCAATATTTATTTTCAGCCCAGATAACTTTAGTAAAGCAGCCAGTGAGGGGATTTTTTGTTTATTTATTATTTTAAGGCTGCTGGCATCTCTGGGTTCCACAGCAATGGTGAATATCCTCGATTTTGACACTTCTGTGCTTGCCATGTGCTCTCCTGTCCTTAGTTTGACTCCAGCCCCAGACACTCAGCTCCTGGAGACCCTTTCCATGTCCAGTGTTAAGTTTACAAAGTGCTTGTTTTGTGCAAAAAAATCTCCAAGTAAAGCAGAAATAATACATCACTTTTAATTCCAATTCTTGCATTTTTGCAGCCTTTCCACAGGACTGTTGGCTGACTCATCCCCCAAACCCTCTTCCTCCAGTGTTCATCTCTATGTTAATGAATTCCACTCATTTCTGCATCACCCCAAGAATATTTTCCATGGTTTTCCAGCTGATCTGCACTGACACTGTTATCACTCAGCCATGCTTTGGGAGCTGGACAAAATGTCCATCCCACTTCTGCAGGACAATAAATGAGCCCTGCACCCACAGACCCCCCTCTGCCACCTCACTGCTGCCAGGTAAAACCCCAGCAGATATTTACTCCTCTAAGCCAGAAGGAAACTCCAGCAGGTTTGCAAGAATTCTCAGTATAAATCTCAGCTTCCAGGCCTTGCTGCTTCTGGAGCTTTCTGCCATCCTCCCATGCAGATTTTCCAGGCAATTGGTTTTTGAGGTCCCTTCCCACCCAAGCCAGTCTGTGTTCCTGGAATCTGGGTTTAGCCTTACAAACTTTGGGTTCTCACCACTGGTGATTTTAACTTGTGGCAAAACCAAAGAGAAAATATCTCCAGTGGTTGTTTTAGTGGAGGTCTGAGTTGTTTGTTACAGGCTGTCTCCAATGACACCAAGTTTAGAGGCTGCAGGATATTAATATTAACAATGTAAATAACAGACAATTCTTCAGAGGGCAAAGGAACTTGTCTCCAATTTTCAAAGGATGTGCTTTACTTGACTAAGACTAATTAGCTGTGATCTTCATATAAGCAACCAAAAAAAAATTGCATTTGATTTTGCATTCTTAAACAGCTTCAAAAAAATTCCTGTTCATCCAAAACAGACTTTTAGGATCATTACCAAGTTCTCAAGCATGTACAAATTGCTGTCCCCAAGATTATTTTCCTTTAGAGAAATTCATTTCTTGCAGCACTCTCCAACCATTGCAGGGAATTTCCTTCTCAGAAATGTATTTCTCCAGTCCTGGCTTGTAAATACCCACTGGATACTTCTTTTTTAAAATATTTGTGCATTCATTGTAAGAACCCCTGATGTTTATATGTCATGCACAGCATTTTCTAGAGCCAAGTGTGAAGGGTCTGGCTACAACAAGGACATTTATCAGCTTTGGGTCAGTTTGTGCCATGAACAAAAGCTGATTAAAAAAGCATTTCTGGAGAAGGTGTGACTTGAAAGCAGGGCAGTGAGCAGGACTGAGTGTCCTGTACATAATGAATGCAGTTTTCCTGCTCAGGATTCCAAAGTTAACTTCCAGTCCTCTGCATGGGATGGTTTTCACAGGCTGAACACCCTTCAGCAGGATCCTCATGTGCCAGAGCTGCATTAGGATTTCTGCTCCTAGAGGGGGCTAAACCTTCTCAGACTCATTAAAACTCCCCTTCTTCCACTTCATGCACCCCTGTGCTTCACCTCAGCCGGGAGAGAGGCTGATCTGGTGATGTTTGAGAAGGCATTCCCAGGTTTATCCCCCCCAGGCCAGCAGGTTCCTGCAGCTCTGGGTGCAGGGTTCATCCACGATCAAATCCAGCTCATGTTTTATGTGCTTTGGAGAGATCCCTTCCTTCCTCAATGCCTGTTGCTGTAATTACACAAATTATCTGCTCCACTGTCACTTCCAGTCAAAGGTGTCATCTAAAATTAAAAATTCATGTAAAAACTAGAGCTGTTACTCCTTTGAGCAGACAGTTCAGACCTGAGCTGGTTTCACAATGTTTGGTTTCACTTCCCACGTGCAGCCAGGAGCTGAGCCAAGGCACACGGGGCTGCCTGCCCCTCCAGCTCACAGTGTTTCATCTTAAACATCATTTTGTTGTTGAAATTCAGCCTCAAATTCATTAGGATTTAATTTAAGTACATTTTACAAAGGTATTGATGTGCTGCAGCCACTCCAAATCCTGCTCTGGCACCATCAATATTAATGGAAAACTCTTCTGCACTCCCACCACCACAGAGGATTTTGGAGAAGGAATTCCCCTGTGGAGAAGGGAAAGGAAGCTGCTCTTTGGGATTTGGGTTGCACAGATTTGGGGCTGAGGCACCAGAGCATCACTGAGATGCAAAGAGCCTTCACTGGGAACCTCTGGCTGAATCTGCTCTGATCACAGGTCAGGAGTGAGCCTCAGGTGCACAACTCCACACCTGGCTTCCAAGGAATGCTGAAGGCACAACTCAACACCAAGCTTTGGTTCAGAAACCAGCATGGAAAATATCCAGGGAAAAACACTTATAAAGCTCCAGGGGGAAAGGAGGGAAAGAAAAAAAAAAAAGAAAGAAGCAGAAACCTTGAGCAATGAACCAGCCCTACATCTCAATGTCCAAGGAGAATTTTTTGCCTGCTAGAGCTGGAAATGTGGGCTGGATTTTTTTTTCAATCCAGTAATACTTCTAAACCAAGAGCAGCTCAAGTAGCTTATACCATCTCAATTATTTAATGGCCACAACAAGTGCAATCACACAGAAGTTATTTGGCTGCTGCCATTTGTTTAAAGTTCAAGATGAGGAGGGAGGAGCCCTGACCATTTCCACCAGCCAATATTTATGCAGCAGAGAAAGTTTTGTGTTTAATCCACGCTCTACAACTGCATCAACAAATTCCTCAGAATAAAAACACTCTGCTTTTTCTTTTGGAGACAGACTTAACAATTTGAGAGCTGAGTTGTGGGACTGGATGTGCCCATTGACCCATTCCCAGAGTGGGTGTTTTCATACCCAACCAGTTAATTGCCCATAAAGATTCATAATGTAACATGATGGGAAGAGCCACCAGATGTGACTCGTTAAAGTCTCAAGTAGAAAGCTTGGAAATCAGGAAAATTTTGTTTTTCCAGACCAGGACAGCATTTCAAACTTAAATAAATGCTCTGTATCAGCTCTTTCCTCCCCTCCCTCCTTTTTCTAAGCAAGATTGTCAGGAGAGAGGAAAAAAAATATAAAAGGACAGAGACAATCAGGAAAGAAGCAAATTTTATTTTGAGATTTAAGGACTGCTGAAATAATGATAGTTCTTCTTGAATGCAAAGATTAGGCTGTGGCTGAGCTGCTCTCTGTTGCTCCTGGAAGAGTTGAGCCTAAGGAAAATCTGAGCTTTGAGAGCAGCCTTACAGCACCACGTGTACACTGCTGTTTTCCCACCTGACTGCTCGATGCACAGTTTGGGGAGAGACAGCAAGCAAAGCTTGTGGAAGAAGATGTGAAATTTTGGCTGGTTTTATACTCTGAGAGGTCATGTAAGATCCAATTCATCCAGGGAAGGAAATGTCTTGTTCTTCCCACAGACTTCAGTGGGGCAGGAACTCTCTGGATCTCATCAGTGTAAACTGTAGAGATAAATACTGGGTGTGTAGGAACAGAATATCTAAAATGCATCTTAATTTGGAAAGAAAAAAAGCTCAAAACCCACAAAGAATATTTTAAAATCCTCCTGGTTACTTTTTATTTAGTTCAGTTAAACTCAGCTCAGGAAGCTGGAGGATCTTGAAGGACTTCTTTGCTGGAATGCACACCAAAAGATTATAAGAGAGAAAATAAGAAATTACTGTTTAATGCATCATTTCTTTCACCTGGCATTGATCCTAAGACTAAACTCTGAAATTTCTGCTCAACACAATTTAATTCAAGTCCAGACCAGTTGTTGAATTGTTCATATTTGGTCCAGTTGTAAAAACCTGCACCACACCCTAAACCTCCTTCACATACAAGGTAGCTTAGAGAAAAAGATTTTGATTCAGATTTGAATGGATTCATTTCATTTTGGCAGCACTTTATTCTCAGCATTTTTCCAATCAGAACCTCCTGGCATTGTTTTGGTGATGCAACAAGAAAAAGTAAAAGTAAGGAGCAGTGGTGAGCTCTGAGTACTTGGAATATTGCACAGATAAACTGCATAAAACTGCAGAGAAACATTAAATACTCTTCTTTTTGGCTGGGTGAAGGAATTGGTGAGAGTAGAAAACATGCAATGCTGATATTTCCTTCATTTTTTCATTAAAACTTTTAAGTATTTAGGACTGGAGTGTGCTTTCTGCAAGGCCACAGAGAAAAGCAAGAATTATGTCTATGAAGCACTATTTAAAAACAGTGAAAATCCATTAAAAGAAAAATTTAATCTCTAATTTAAAAAGTTGTTTTTCCTGAAGCAAAGATTTCATTTTGCCCAAAGTCAGAAACACAGTTCATAACATAACTCAGGAATTCTACCATTAGATTTTGGCCACAAACAGAGTGCACTACCACCTTAAAAAATAAAAATAAAATAAAAATAAAAATAAAAAAAGGTATCTGACAGATTAAACAATTCCTTTATCGCTCCAGGTGACACAAATCCAGCTTCATCCACCTGAGCATTGATGGTTTCATTTGCAGCATGAACGAAAAACAAAAGTTTACAACTTTTTCATTAATGGGGCTTCAGCAAGACTTTCTAAAAACTCTTAATCACAGCAGAGCTTCGAGATCAGTACAAAAAGTGCTATTACCCCTCCAAAGGCACATCCTAATGATGATGTCATTAATAAAAACCCGGCTGGCATCTGGCATGATTGATGTCATGCTCCCCAGATCTCACACAAGAAGGGCTGGGGGACAGGACAGAGCTCACTGAGGACGTGTGAAAGGTCACGGGCGCCCACCTGGAAAGAGGATGTCGAACAGACAGCAAAAAACTCCATCCAGCAGCAGCAAATCTCCTTCCAGGGTGCCAAACCCTTCCCTGGAATCCCCTGCTCCTCCCGGAGAGCTGCGATATTTACTTGTAATTTTGCAATGCCCACCTTGTATTTACCTTTCCCAGGGAGGGTTTCCTGCTCCCAAAACTCCCCAAATTGGCCACACCATCACTGACCAAACCTTGGAGAGGAGAGAAAAGGGTGGGATGCTGCACCTCCAAGGAGATTCCCCTCCTCTTCATTGTCCCCCAACTCTTAGAAGTTTATAAGTCGCAAAAATTGAAGGAGAAAAATCTCCTTGCGGCGTGGAAAGGCATCGGGAGGATGGGGAATTGGAAGAGGACAGTCTCCCTTTATGGGAATATCCTTGTCAGGTTTTGGGAAGTTCTGTCCCTAATTCAGACGCCTCCTTTAGAGGTTAAATCACCACCTCACTTTTCATTCCTGTTCCTGCCCTAAGTGCTCTCTTGGAAAACAAATAAGCCAGCAGCATCGGTTCACACCTCTTCATTCCCAGAGCTGTTTCCTGATGGTCTCTTTGAGAGGTGTGACTCTCCCGGCGGATTTGAAGCATTTCCGTGGCGCTCCCGGCGCTTCCAAAGCAGCTTTACCTGCAGAGCACCGAGCCGGGAGGCTCCTGCTCAGGCTCGGACTCTGCATCCCTGTTAAAATTGGAGCCAGGCTCTTCCCAAGAGCATCCTGCTGCTCCTGGAGCTCACGGCTCTCCTCTCCTCCGCCCCAGAGGTGCAAAAATCCTTCCGAGGTGAAAACCATCACCTGTAAAACACCGTGAGAGGTTCGGCTGTATTAATCCAGCAATCCTCATTAGGCTCTTATAACATCACCTTTTGCAAAGAGAAAACAAGGGAGGATTTTTGTTTTTATTTTTAATTTTGTTTCTGCTGATTACGTGCCTAAACCCCTGCAATATTGGTGCAAAATGACTTAGGATCTATGCATTGCATTTAAGAAATGTTTGGAAAGACAGACAGCATTTCTATCACACTTAACTATTAGGTTTATGTGACAAATGAAATTTTACTGGATTATTTATATTTCTAAAGTATCAGCTGAGGCATTTCAATCGTGGACCTTCTTAAGTATTCGTTGCCTCTAAATGAACTGGATGTGTTGTATAATGGAATTACTAGATTTGTATTAAATTGTAGCTTTGGGACCCATCACTGTGTGATGCTATCTACTTTCAACTGGCTTTGTTTATCACAGAGAAGGGAACTGAATTAGCATAAGATACTACAAAGTAGTAAAGGGATTTTAGGACCCTGTCTATTTGACCTCCTATTGACCTGGGCTAATTCATATTCTCCCTGGGATGCTCTAACAGGTCATTTTGTATTTGGGGAAAAAAAAATCAGGTCGACTTATGGCTGCACATGCCTCATCCCTGTGGCAGCAGAGACACGGAATTCCCTCTCTGCTCTCTCACACACACAGAGCTGTGCTCCTCCTTGAAAGGAAAATGAACTTTTATTTGTAAATTACCACATAAGAGGTTGTTATTTGTCTTACTTATTGCATTCCCGTGGCTGCTGCTGTGAGCAGGGCTGTTTGTGAGGTTGGTGGTGGTGAGAGGATGGCAGGGACAGGGAATGGGGATGTGGGGAGGAAAGGTGTGCAAGCAGGAGGAAAAGCTCCTGCACACTCAGGGATACACTCACAGGAGGCATTTTCCACACTGGTGTTCATAGAATCTCCACAGAAACACCTGGGTTGGAAGGGATCTTAAATATCTCCCAGTTCCATGGGCAGGGACATCTTCCTCTGGGCCAGCCTCATCCAACCTGGCCTCAAACAATTCCAGGGATGGAGAACTTTTTTATTTATGTTTAATGTCTGCAGGGAGTAGCTTTGAGGTAAAGAGAGTCCTAGAGGAGATGGGGGAGCTGTGCAGGAGGATCTGCCTTGTCCAGCTTGGAGGAGGCACTTGACCCTAAAACACTTCTTGGCCCTCAGACTGACTTTTGGAGGAAATCTATTTTTCCTTCAGCTGTGTGAAGGCTGCCTTTCATCATGACAGAAAATTTCTGTGGAAATAACAACATATTCCACAGGACAAAAAGAGTTTCCTGCACTGCCTCTTTTCCACCCTTCAAGATCCTGCAGCCCAAACCCCAGAGCATCCCCTCCTGGGGCACTCCTCAAGGTGCAAGAGCCTGGGCTGTGGGAGCCAGGCCCAGCTCTGGATGAGGAAGGGATGCCTGGCTGTGTTTAGGAAGGCAGAAACAATGCAGACAGGGGATGTTTAATGTGGCATCTCACTGCTCTGCCCCACAGCAATGCCCCTTCAAGAATGAAAATGCATCCTCTGCTCTGAACCTTGGAAGTTCCTCCACAGCACTCATGGATTTGGTCCTTAAATCAGCTCTGATCTCAATGGCCTCCTCAGATTTCAGCTGCATACTTTTTCCCCTAGCTTTAAATTCTATTTAGCAAAATAAAAAATAAAAATGTAGATATTCAGGCGAAGGTTGTTGTTGGTAATTCCAGAAATTGAAGTCTATTTTTTGCAGGGAAAAGCATGAAATGAACTCCAGCCTTGGCTCTGCAGTGCAAGGGGCTGATGAATTACAATGGCAGCCTGCTTTATTCTCCTTAATAAGAAATTAGATCACAATAGGGATTTACCAAAATTACCTTGAAGTGTTTGTGGGTTTGAGTGATTGGACAATTTGCACTCAAATTGTGTCGAATCATCCGAGTTCCAGCATCTGTCTCTTCATTTGGGCTGCTTCAAAACACCCTGGTCTCCTTTAGCAGGAGCCTGTCATGGATGCAGAGGCTCAACCCCCACACTGTTTGTTTGCTTTTCTTCCCATTTCTCCAAATTGCCTTATTGATAATTTTCTGAGAACTTCCCAGATTTTTATCAGCTCCTGTTTCAGGTGAGAAGTGAGTGGTTTGCTTAGGAAATGGGTGAAATGTTGCTCTTTAGCCTTTTCCAACCTGTATCCCTGGACGAGTTCACCTCATTATTCACAATATCCTTTATTAGAGATGCAGCTGGCAGGAGCTCAGTCTGGAGCTGGAATGGGTGCTGGAATTCCTGCAAGGAGCCCCTGGAATGGTGTTTTTAAGGAAGCCCACACCATTTCATTAGGAGGCAGAGACACAGGCTGATGTGCTGCATCTTGAATAACTTCGGGAAATCTTTTAAGTCAACCTTGTGTTTTAGTCAACAGGGAAGGTTTGACCTTTAACCCCCCAACAACCATCTGTTTCATTATTTATCTGAGGGAATCAGAGAGTTTTTGTTCTTTCACAAAAGTCCCTGACACCAAGATATTTCTAATAGCAGAAATTTTTCATTCTTGTCACTAGTCCTTTTGAAAATACAGGTATTTTCATACAACACGTAGCTAATGAGTGAAACTTCAGAATCCAACCTTTCTCTATAATCACAGGAACAGGGATTAAAGAGGTCCCACTAGTGAGGAACATGAAAATTAATTATTGAGCTCCTTGTTTTATCCTCCCCATCTGTCTGATATTCTCGAGCACAGAAGGAGTTAGACAATTAAATTACTCCTTCTCCTTTTACCTCATTGGGATGTTCTCTGTACCTTTTCTCTAAATCCAGAGGCTCCCAAATTCTGCCGATTTACCAGCAAAGATGTGGGTGTTTGTCTGTGCTTCTGGTTTTCCTGAATGCCAAGAAACCAGCCAAGCTTCTCAAAACATTCATCTCCACTGAGCTCACTTAAAATGTTTTTTTTTTCCCTTCTAAGGCTTGCAGGAAATCCTTTCAGGGAGACACAAGCCTTGTAAGGAACACAAGCAAATTTTAAAATTATTATGATCAGTCTTTGTGCAAAGAGAAAGGCACAAAGGCACTTGTACACAGGAGAAAAGAACGAGTAAAAATAACAATGTGAGAGGGATGTGCACTTGATATGTCAAGTGTGGGGGATACACTCTCCTTTAAAAACACTCTTGAAATTCCCTCAGAAGTCACTGGGAAGTGCCCCAGTGCATCTGCCCAGGGCAAAATTAGACCCATTATATTTAGCTTTCCTGAGAAACCCTCGGTTTTGTAACATGTTTATATTTCTGTCATTATTCTTGGCAGCTAAACAAGTGAAGAATTTCATTTCTAGCAACTAGTTAAGACAGTTGGGGCAATTAATTTGTTTTATTTAACAATAAAGCTGTCACTTGGCAGTGCTGGGAATGAGAGGAACTCCAGCACGATGCTGGTGGAGCCTTTTCCCTGCTCGGGAAGGAGAAACTTCAGAGCTCTGTGTGTGAGTGTGTGTGTTTATCATCACTTTTGGCTCACTTGATATTGTTTTGCTTGAGGTGAAGCCAAAGGGTAAAAACTGCTAAAGTGGGCCCAGACCAAGATAAACACACATCCCTGAGACATTTTTTTGCTGAGGGATCACAGTCTGAATAAAGAATAATCCTTAAACTTTTGATTTGTTTTCCCTTCAGCTTGAGCGCGTCTGACTCGCTTGCTCTGCAGCAAAACCAAGCTGGGCTTGATCAGGTAACACACAGGTGAAAACTCAGGCTGAGATGAACCAGATGAAAAGCAGGGCTTGGGCAGAACCTTTACACTCACATTTGCATGATGGAGCCTTTTGAGGAGAAACACAGGGATTGCTCCTTTATTTTGGGAAGGGTTTGGC
>CM067569.1:2102124-2249624 GCA_034336665.1 Luscinia megarhynchos
GCTCCTTTAATGCAGATGCTCAACATTCTGTTGTGGGGAAATGATATTATCAATGTATTATTCACAAGACATTCAGGACTTGTTAATTATTTATAATAATTATGCACTTTTATTCCAATAACTTTGATTATGTGGGTGACATGAGCAGGGTGGTATTAGGAATAGAAGGGAGAAGTGATAACACCCCAAAATTTGAGTGTGCAGGCAATATTTATATAATTTTAATTATCTAATGAACACACTATGAGCTGTCCATAAAGGATTTTAGCACCTCTCTAACAGGGAAGTGACAGAACTGATTTTCTATCTGTGTCTTTTATTTAGGGGAGAAGGGAACAGGTGAGTAAAAAACCAGCATTTGGCTTGAAATTGTCTTTTTTTTCCCCTTCCCAGCCTCACTCAAGGAATCTGAATCAGCATAAACCAGGATGTATTGAACCATGCCTATTATCCCCACTAGAGAAGAGAGGCCACAAAGGGCTGAGCTTCATCTGGCTCTTGGATAATTCAGGAAACAGATGGAATGCTACATCTTTCTCAGAGCCTGAGGACTAATGCAGCCCTATGGCATTATCTATCAGACTGGAGGGGGGCTCTGGATTTTGAGGACCATTGCCAGGTCAAACTGGAGCACAATGCAGAGAAATATCCTTGGAAAAGCACTTGCTTGGGGTTTTATACAGATTTCTGTCTGCTTGGAATTTGAGCTGTGCCTCTTCACTGGAAACACAGGTAAAATGCAAATTTACAGAGATGTAATCAGAAAAGGTTCTCGACTCTTAAAATCTCGGAATATTCTTATTATAAATAATTATATACTCAAACTCAACTTTCATTCTGATATTTACCTGATATGGGGTTTTTATTATTATTTAAATCCATTTTTATGTAACCTTTCTACAAAACACAAGAGCCAAAATGGACAAACCTAAAAACCTCAGGCAGAATGACATAAAACCTCTGAAAACATTGTGAAGGTTTTTTTGCCCCCTCATGTAAACTGTTGCTTTGCTGGGAATATCTCCATCCTGGAGTGAATTTTTATGGACCAGCCATATGAAAATGGGGGTTTAAATACAGTCCCCCTAACAATACCAGCACAATTCTGATGCTGCAATAAATCACCAAGGCATGGCCACGTTTGCTGCTGCTGGAGGATCCAGTTTCGTGATGCTGCTTGTCCTCACTCAGTTCTCTGGATCTAAATGAGGAAGAAAGACAGGAAGGAAAGAGGAGATGGAGAAGGAGCAATCCAAGCTGTTAAGAACCCCCCCAAAACATTGCAGGAATTGGATGCTCACCTGGACTTTCCTCTCTCTGCAACAAGAGTTTGTCTCAAATTTTCGTGCTGCTCTAGAGGGAGGTGAGAGGGATGGGATTTGAGTTCCAAGTTGAAATAGAAGACATGGATACTGGGAAGGATTGCTGCTCTGGGGATTTCAGAATTCTCTCCCTTTTGGTTGTGTTCCCAAACTTTTTACCCTCAGCACAAATTTGGGATTTTCAGTCCCCAGTCACCACATTCCCATATTCATGCAGCTGCTCTGACACTCCCTTTCATAGCTAAACATCTTTCTAGGTATGGAAAGCAAACCCTTGGCAAAGCAGAATTGGGAAATCTCTGGTTACTCCTGTCCAATAAATGGAATATTCAAAGGTGTGGGGAATATCATGTACAGGAATAAAAGCAAATTCTTCTAGTACTCACAATATCACAGGCAAAGGGAACTGGAACAGGAAATAAATCAATGTTTTCTTTAAAACTCCAGACTCTGAAATCATAGCAGAATGGAAGATCTTCTTCCAAATTCATCCCAGAAATTGAGTAATTGTCTGTATGGGTCAACTTTGCAAAGTACTTATCAGATAAGGATGAGGTTAATAAATCCAGATTTCCTGATAATGAAAAGTTGCTGTAATTTTAGAAGCACCAGAAGAAGAATGGATTCCAGTTCCATCTGATTGAACTTCTCTTTGCATGGTGGAACAGCACAAGAACTGGTGAAATTGGATTTTTTAGGCATTCTGAAAATTTTGTATGGACCCTGCTGATGGCTTGAGGGAGTCAAGTTTCTTTTAAGTTCCTAAACAGCAGAGTCCATTCATGAACCTGAGCTGGAAAAGCTCTTTTTTACCTCCAGATGATCCAAAACTCAAGCCTGGTACTAACCAGACCAAGGTTTCACATTATATTTTAACTTTTTATGTATCAGTGATGAGGGGACTTTTGAAGCTGTGTGGAGAAACTGCCCTCAGCTCACATATATCCACCTTTTTCACCTTTTCTAATGAATGCTGGTTAAATTTGCCAGCACAGTCCTGAAAGATCTCACATGTGCTTTAAATTCCTAAGCTCCAACATGTATTTATAGAGTCAAAGAAAAAATCAATCCATTGCAATAACAAATGAGTTATTTTTTTAAGAATTAATATGCGTGGGATTCACCAAACATTTTGAAATTCAGTATCTTCCACAACACTGAAATCAAACAATTAAACCCTTTTGGAAGGTCATGATTTAAAAAAAAAAAAAAAGCATATAAATTTGAGTTCAACAGTGGCAGCTCGTTTCTAATCTCTAATCCGTGGGTTTGCATCTCTGTGTGTCTTGGAAAATGTTCTCCTGGGCATGCATGTGCAAGCCCAGTCGTGGATTTTTTGAGATACCTGGTGATCTGCATTTGAGTAGCCGAGATTAGGCTTGAGCCTTTAGTCTCTTTCAAGTGCTTAAATAGCTGCCTCTTCAGGCTGGAGCCAAACCAGTTTTAAGAAGTAGCTGGAGGAGCATTTAAAATTAATCTTCTCAGTTCTGCTCCTGGATTGGCAAGTGTTTGGCATTCCCTTTGTTCAGCTGGAGTGGCAGGCTCTCCTTCCTCTAACACCAGGAGCTGTCCTTGACTCAACTGAGGCTGTTTTTTGAGGTGGTCCTTGCCTGACACCTCTTGTCTAGAAAAAGGCACTGAGAAAGTCAGGACAGAGGGATCAAAGCACCTGAAATAATTTGGGACTAAGTATATTCCCCAAAAAAGGAATCCAGACATTTAAAGTACTTTTAATACTCTTCCAAGCATGATTTCTCATTTGGTCTTGGACTCCAGATTTTGTCACCACTGCTGACTTTTCTTTTGCTCAATATTAAATCTCAGTTTAAATTCTGCCACACAGCTCAGCCCCAAGTTTTCAGTCTTGCCCAGGTTTCTTCTCAACATGTGATTTTTCTCTGGAATTTCATGGAATCTTGGCATGCCTGGAGTTGGAAGGGACCTTTCAGATCATCTAATTCCAGACCCAGGGGCAGGGATGTCACCAGAAAATGCAATGTTATACTCATGTATCTGTTCCAAGGAGGATAAAAATGCACAACATTCCCCTGAAACGCAAGAAAAGAGAAATTGGGTGATGTCACTCTCTATCAGCCGTGAAAAAAGGGATCTGAAAAAGTTTTTTTACCTTTGCCACACCTTTTCTTTGCCTCTGGACCATTGGATTGGACACTGGATGCCAATCCAGACTGGAACTGGGCTCAGGGCAGTTAATTAAGACATTTCTGCCTTCACTCCCAAACTCAGTACATTTCAATCTGTTTAATTCTCCCAGGAAGTCAAAAATAAAGTCAGGGAAGAGCCATATTGTTGCACAACTGCAGTGGTCTCCAAGGAAGGGTTTTGCTCCCAGCCTGGTCTCAGAAAACTTCAGAAATGTTAGGAACACCCAGGTGCAAAATCTCCAAAGAACAGTACAGAAATTGAGTTTTTGGGGGTTTTTTTCCTTTTGAAAAATCTTTTTTTTTTAAAGACAGATTGGGTTTGTATCTATTTTAAGCATCTACTTGTTTTTCAAAATCTAGGGTCTGATGAATAGAATAGAATAGAATAGAATAGAATAGAATAGAATAGAATAGAATAGAATAGAATAGAATAGAATAATAAAATAAAATAAAATAAAATAAAATAAAATAAAATAAAATAAAATAAAATAAAATAAAATAAAATAAAATAAGGGTTTGGAATTTGGGGGGATTTTTTGACAAAACATTTTCCTGTGGGACTTTTTACTTTTTGGATATGTGGTCTGGGCACTGTAGAGATTTTGGTGATCAGTCTTTTCTGTGTGCTGGACTTTTGCCTTCCAGCCATCCTGGATGGGTGAACTCCCAACACTGCATGTCCACCCCACACATCCCAGCAGGATGGGAGGCAGCCTGGGTTTCTGGAAGACACAAGTCAGCCAGGACATGGATCCTGCAAGGAAATGAGGGCATCCAGCTTTAATTTCCAAGAGGCCTCTGGTATCATTTCAGCCTCCTGTTACACTCTGGACTCCCTTGTTTGGCACACACAGGAACCCAATTAGGGCTGTCCAAAGAGCCTTAAAAAAAAAAAAATATGAACTTAAGAAGCTTTGATTTTTGCAGAAAAAGGCACTTTCTGCTCAAGATTTTCAAGTCCTCAGTCACAGCTGGCATTCCTAAGCTTTGGACAGATCTTTCCCAGTTTCTCAAATACGATTTCTTAATCTTCTTTCTTCTGAAGTCTAATCAGGACAGGGGACTTTTTGGATAGGAATAATTCCAAACCCCATTTTTTTCCCCCTTTTTTTTTCCTGAAAAATGTGAATGATTAACTTCCCTCTGCTGGTGCAGGAGCACTGCATTTCCTCATTTTTGACACAAGTGGGATTAGTGGAGGTTTGTAACAAAGGCTGTTCTGACAGTCTGCATAGCCACGGCCAAGCCCAGGAATAGTGGGAATCCTGATGAGAAAGCTTGCTCGTTTCTAACCCAACGAGGTTTGGAAAAGTATTTAAACTTTTGGAGCTTAACTAAACCTTCAAACCTTTGGGTATTGTCACACTGGGAACTGTGATAACTGCAGGTTTTATTATATGTCTTTCTCCTGCTATTTAATGTCCAATTAATTTCATGATAGGGCATATTAAAAAGATGCTTCGTGTATGGAGGAGGATTGCATTGTGCTCCAACCATGTATTGTAAAGCTGCAGAGGGTATTTTAAAATAAATAAATATAAATTTGTCCTAATTTTTACTTAAAAGCCCAATTCTTAGTTTACTCCAAGGTTTTAAAAGAATATGGAGCATGACTTCTTTTTTTTTACTTTTTAAGGAAAACTAAGCATCGCTCTGGAGAATAAATATCCCTCTGACCCCTATAAAAATCAAGGCCCAAGGCCAGCATATGGAAATTATTTTCCTCTTGACCGTGACTTGCAGAAGAGACGCCTGGAAATATTGTGCAGTTTGCTGGTAGCAGCCTTGTTAAACTGCTCCCCCCGCAAGGACAATAAAGTGGCAGCACTTAACAGCCCCAGCAGGGCCATCAGAAACACTCCCCTCTGTCTGGGTGCCACTGCAGGGCTGCAGTTCATCTCAGCACTCGGGGTAGGCGTGGGCTGAGCTGGGCTGTAAAGGCTCAGGGCAGGTTTGGGGAGCTGCTGAATATTCAGTGGTTAATTGGCTCCTTTTGCTGCCCCTGAGGACAGGTCCCACCTGGTGCCCAGAGTGGCTCAGGCTGGCCCAGGGCTATAAACACATCTCTGGGCTGCTCAGGTGCTCAGAAGGAAGTGGAATTTGGGATGAGGAATATCTGGGTATGTTCTGGCAGGATTGGGTCCAGCAGCAGCATGGAATCATGGAACAGCCTAAGCTGGAAGGGATCCACAGGATTGCTGAGTTCAGCTGCTGGCCCTGCTCAGGATATCCCCAGAATCACACCAAGTGCCTGGGAGCACTGTCCAAACACTCTCTGAGCTCTGGAGTGCTGCACAGGGATAATTTCATGGCTCAGGTGAGCCTCACCATTCACAATCCTCTGCCCCGTGGAGGTGACACAGAAATGCAGCTTGGTACAAAACCTACAGATACACTTTAAGTTTTTTTCCTAAAGACCCCAGACATCCAGACTCCATTTAAAATCCCAGTTCTGTCCATGGCATCCTTTCTAAATGGGTGCCTTTGGGTTTGCACTGCCCTGTGGCTGTGGACACCAGCCAGGGGTGGGCAGTGCATCCCATCTAGGACTGTCCCACATTAAGGGCACTGCTGACTCCATCCCCTCAGGTTTCCTGCTGTTGACATGGGATGAACTCGAAGGCACAAGAGATGCTCTCAGCTCCCACTTCAGCAGAATATAATGGGACATTTGCATTTTCATGCCTTTCTTTTCTAAGTCACCACCCACAGCTTCGTTTCCACGCCTAAATATAGAAGGGTGATGTTTGCACGTTCTTTTGTTCTAAAATTCAATTAATTTTTTATTAGCAGAATTAAATAATTAATAATTTTCCTTAAACTTTCCAAAACTCTCCGCTGCTGGAAGGACCTCACAGTGCCTACACCACACAGATCTGCTCCCTGCAAAACTTTTTAAACAATTCCAGCCTCCAGCATTGGCAGCAAGGTTCAATTTTTGTGGCTGTCAGATGAAAAAGGGCCCTGCTCCTCTCAGGAACATGCAAAGTGTTTCATCCAGAGTGATATTTGCCTAAAAGATTTCTCTCTCCAGCTTTCACTTGGAAATCTTCTGCCAGTCATGTCCCAAGGACCAGCTGTTGGGAAATTTAGTGGAAATGTGGATAGAGAGAAGAGGGAAAATTGTTTTGCCATTTATTCCAGACCAATTCTGGCATGAGGTGAACATACCTAGGAAGCCATTTTTATAAAGGGCACTCTCTATGCAGTGCTGGATCTGGGTATGTCACTCTGACAGCCTTGATTCTGAAAAAAAGCATATTAAAACTATCCAAGATCCAACATTTTTCATAAATGCTTGTGGTTTGTGCTTTCCCCTGCCTTTTGAGGACTATATAGCCTGGGCTATAAAGCCAAGAGGGATCTATAGGATGACAGAGGCCAGTTCTCTCCTCCACTTTCCCTCACTACCAGCATTAAAGTCTTGTTCATAAATACAGAGTGCAAATTGAATACTTAGCCCGGCCCTCTCCGTGCTCATTCTGCCCTCTTTGAAGTTGAACAAATGAAGGGTTACTTCTCAGGCAAGGAAAAAAAAATTGAGGTTGATTAACCATGGGCATGCATAATTTATATGGAGTTTGAACATCCTGTGAAAATGGGCCAAAGATGTTTCTTTATAAATTGGGCTCTATGAATTGGAGATGATCTTTAGCATTTATTATTGCTCAGGCAGCATCAGGGGCATGTGGCTCTGCATTGTCTGACTCAGTTTCCTCCCAGCCACTCGGTTTAAATGCTCAGCTCTCTGTCAGCATCACCAAAGCCAGGCTTTGCATCTTGTTACAGCCCTCCAGGGCTGCCCTGTGGTTTGTAGGACGAGGAGCACTGTTTGGGAACTGCAGGATTCCCATTTGAAACGCTGCCTGATGGAAGGAAACCAGGAAAAAAGGCCTTGTGAATCTAACCTCAGCCCAGGTAGCACCTTGCCTGCTCTCTGACAAACCTTGCATGTGCCTTTAAGAAACAAAAATTAATGCAAAGCTTATTACAATCCTGGTGGTTGCTAACGCGTTCTCTCTTCCACTGTCCAAGTGTCTGAATTTCAGCTTCAGATGAGTGTGGCCTGCTGGGATTTGAGCTGCCAGTTTAATTAGTGTTCAGTAATTTCAATAATGAGTGACAATTCATTGGGGCTTTTAGGTTGGTCTTCTGTTCAGAAGCAAATCAATAATCCACAGTTTTTCCCCTTCTTTAAAGACAAGAAAGTGGCATGTGAGTTACATCAGATGAGAGAAAATAAATGAGGAAAAGCACAACTCCCTCAGTAACTTGAGAGGCAATTGGCTTTAATGGTGTGGGCAGCCTCCCTGGTTTGTTGATGTTATTGGATGAACAGAAAGGTCATTAGTATCTGGAAAGGGGCTCCAAAGATTCTCACAGTAAACAATTTGCCCTGGCTGTAACCATAGTGATTTGGGTAAATGAACACAGGTATACGGATTACTACTGTATTCCCCAGGCTGCCTATATTATTGCCTCAGAAGATATAAAAACAATTGAGGCTAATTGTATGAGAGTGAGTTTATTACAAACATAAATGGAAGGGGAAAAGAAACCAGATATATTGTTCAGAAGCTTTTTTAATCTCTTAATTTTATATGTACATGTGCACATATACATGTGGCGCAGGGAAGGCGTTGGGGAGGACGCTCTGTCTCCCTGCACATTTCCATGTGGAAACATGCACTGATGGATTTTCTCTGGAGCTGGCCTCCAGTTTGGTCCACAGGCCAAACTGCTGCATTTCCTTTGGTCCACAGGCCAAACTGGAATGCAGATTTTTCCCCTTGCTGGCTGGAGCAGGGTGATTTCAACCACGGGGACTGTTCTCTGGTTCAGGCACCTCGGTGCTGGTGGACACTGGAGTTTGGAATGCTGAGGAACTACAAAACCACTTATTTTTTCAACCTTGGAAGACTGAGAAGAACAGAACTGCCTGGAAAGTGGGAAAAAAGCATTTATCCCATGCAAGGTGTTGATGTCCTCTGCATCACCAGTCCCGTACTGCACCCATGGAACTGCACCAACGTAGAGGAGTGACATTTTTTTTGAAAGTTGCATTGCTCCCTTTTGTTCCAGCAACAAAGAGCCAGCCTTGGCGAGGGGTTGTGATTTGCAGTATACAAACCCATTAAAAAAACACAAATGAAATACCCAGCTGGGAAGGTCAAGTCTAATGAGGTGGTCTGTTGTGAGAAGTGGTAGCTCACAGCATCCCCCATGTAGGCCAGAGGTGATTCCAAGTGAACAGCTGCTTATAATTATTATAATCTGACACTTTTCATCCACCTCAGGTGCTATTTTTTTTCTCACAAGAGAGCAGATTAATTGTATATCAACTGATATACATAAAAAAGGGTTTGATAGAAGGCTTAATAAAGTAACATTAAATAGGCGCTCCCACTGAAATTCTAATGTGTATATTCTTAATTAAATTCCCTTGTACAGTACAGTAATTCAGGTGCATTTGGATTCCTCTTTCTTCCTCTGCACATGAAGTTTAAAATTATTGTTGCTATGAAACTAAAGGCAAATAGGAAGGGAAAAACCCTGCGAGTCTGACCCACATAGGCCCCTCTTCTGGAGGGAGGAAAATCAGTTAATGCTCCATCTCTCATTCTGTTCTGCCTCTACGCAGGCCCTCGGTATTCTCATGTTAAAGAATACGCTCTCCCATTAGAATTTCAATAGAGCCCTGCTCCCAGGTGAAAAGGCAATATCCACATTAAAATGAAGATATTATTAAAAAAAAAGAAAGTACCATGTGCAGCAGTCTATTGACATCACTCTGGAGGGAAACTGTTGATTTAGAGGAGGAGAGGTAGCTGGGTGTGTGTTTAAATGGAACGTCTGATAGCGCCGCTCCGCCGCTGTTTACTGGCGCTCACAGCCGAGCACACGGTGTTTACACGGCTTCACAGCGTGCCCTGCCTCACAAACTGCAAAAAACAGCCCAACATCACCCACAGTAAGGAATGTCCCAATTAAAGCTCTCCTCCAGACGCTGCCTGAGCAGTGCTAACCTGCACGGTTTGCTGCAGAGAGGGAACTTCGTGCGGGGTTTAATCAGACGCGTTCGGCGCAACTGCTGGAAAAAATGAATGGAATCTCCCGAGTCCCACGACGTTTCCTATTGAAATGAATGAAAGACACATGGGGTTTGCTAAAGATTGCAGGCTGGGCCTTCAGAGACCCTGCTGTCTTGCAGCACTGTGTGCAGTGGGGAGCCTGAGGAAGTGGACATTCGTGTGCCCTTCTCCAGGGGCCATCCAAACCCCAGTGTTCAGTAAGATGCCCCATGATATGTTGGATCTGCCTGAGATCCATTTGGCCTGGATCTCTTGGAAGATCAGATTTTTCTCTTTTATAAACAGGAAGTGTGTTTCATTAAAATAGTTTGGATCCTTCCGCTCCTGTTTCTAGTGCACAAGATCCTTGAGAAATCCTTCTCTCAGGATTTTTTGTCCCTGAACTATCAGGGACAGTTTTGCATCTCCTGCAGTCTGCTGTCCAGTACACAGATTTCCTCACACCCATAAAAACACTCACTCCTGTGAATTTCTTGGGATGACCCCAGCTTCCCATGGAGTTGTTAGGTCAGTGTTGAGCCTTCATCATATAAGGAGATATTTGTTTATTTTTCTAAATACTTCTGTTCAAAGCTCAGTGCTGGACAATGTCCTATGGTATTAAGTAGCACATTCCAGTCTAATCCCAAATTTCCTTAGTATTTGGGAGAGATCCCCTTCTTCTCTTGATTATAATTTATTTCTATTTAAATTTTGAACTTGTCAACCAATTTTCAAAAATGAAGAAAATCTATTCTAGTCCATAAAAATCTTTAGACTGGAGAGAAGGAACAGGATGTAACTTTCCTGAGATTAAGTTACACCATATTTTGATAACATGGGGTATGATGAACCCCAAACACTCACAGCCTTGCTATTATCCAGTTCACATTACACATCAAAGCAAATGAGGGACTTGCAAAAAGACTTTTGTATCTATTTGTAATTTAGCCCCAAACATGTATTCAATCTAGACAGATCTACTAGATCTTATATGAGGGTGTCTGTTCTCTTTTTCTTTTGTATGACATGACCCTTTAGAAAGCATCAACTTCCTCTCCCATCTGAGACAGGAAAAGAGGAAAAACTTCAAGAAATAATTTACTATTCATCAAGCTACTGCAGGGGGGAAAAAGATGTCAGAGCTCCCCATGACTTAACTTGGTTGTTTACTGAAGAGAAAAAAATATTTAAAATCATCCAATATCATTTGGGTTCTTTGTGTCTGCCCTGGACTTCCCAGGCTGCTGAGGTGTGATCATGAAGAACTCCATGAGCTCCTTCCTCTGCCAGCTTTGCCCCCAAACATTGAAGATTTTGTCCAAAAATTCTCTGATCTTGGTTGCCTTGAGCCCTTGAGCAGACAGAGTGGGAAACTATGGTAGAGCAGGAATATTGAAATATAATACCAAACATAATGGTCCTGTTTGGATAGGAACACAGAATGATTTGGGTCAGAAGGGATCTTAAATATCATCTCAGTCCAAACCCCACTAGACCAGAGAGCCAGGCAGGTCTGCAGCTCAACTTGCAGCTCAAAAGCTTTTAATGCAGATGCAGTTTGAAGGTAAAAGGTGCTGTGTATAAGAACAGTATAGAAAATAAATTCCAAAGGAAGTGGTTGGCAGGGGTGGTGTGGATGACAGCTGACTGCAGCTGCAGTGAATAATTACAGTCATATTTGCACTGGTCCAGGATATCTTTTAAAATAAATTATAGACTCATCACCCTGCTGCCTCCTGGCAATCAGAATTAAACATTAATGTATCAACAGTTTACTAAAGACAATAAAGTCTTTTTTAAAAACAACTGTACTTAGCAACTGTTAGGGCAAAAACAGAGAGCTCTAGCTCAGCCATTTGAAGTAAATTTGTAAAAATCAAGCCATTAAATATGGCTGGTATTCAGATATAAATTTTTTACTGGAAACTGAGATGAAATCCTAACCATCTTCAGATGCCTGGGAGGTTTGTCATCCTCACTGCTACAGGCCGTTGGTGGAACTGACTCTGTAGTGGGAGTATTCAAAACTTTTTACAGATAAAACCCATGGAACAGAGCCTGGTGGGCATCAGATTACCTACTGCCTGTCCTTATCCACACTCTTGTGCTGAGTGTATCTAAATACTTCAGCTGGATGGGTGAAAATCTGCTGACATCATCCATGGACTCTGCTCTGATTTTCCTGTAAGCAAATACTGAAATAACCATGGGAGAACAGCAGTTAGATGAGGAGAAATGCTAAGATCCTGATTCAGCAAAAGCTTTTACAAAGGTATTTAAAGTTAAGCACATGCTTAAGTGCTTTGCTGAATCAGGGCCTGGGGGAGGTCTTGTTATCTATGAAAGATTTCTAAGTGGGACGTGGAGAAGGAAACCAAGGTGTACAATTACAGGAGTGTAAAGAGGAATGGAGATGTGGGAAAAGTTTTATGCTATTTGAACTTGCTCAAGAAACTCTACAAAGATGTATAGGAACAAATAGCCAGTGAAATGAAAGCAGAGGTGGAACAAAGGGAACAGGGCAGGGAGCTGGAGGAACAAGAACTGACATTCCAGCAGGTGAATAGCAGAGGAAAACTTTGCTGCTGTACCTGGAAGGATAAAGTACTCCAGCTAAAAAACAAAAAGAAGAAACCAACAAAACAAACAACTCTTGTAACCCTCCCCAAGATCTCTTCAGCATCAGATCTAGAAGGAAGGAGGAAATATTGAAATATTGACAGTCTGACCCTGGGATGGGCTCAGATGATCAGAGCATGGTGTTGATAACAAGGCTGTGGGCTTGATCCCTCCATGGACCATTCACTTTAGAGTTGGACTCCATGATCCCTCTGAGTCCCTTCCAACTCCAACCATTCTGTGCTTCTGTGGTTCTGCAATTCGAGCTTTTAACTTTGGTGTTTCACCTGGGAGCAGAGGCAAGTTCAGGGGCTGAGCTGCTCTGGAGCAGGAGAGCCTTGAGGCCAGCAGGCAGAGAGGAGCAGGATGGGGAGCCAGCTGTGGGGAGAAAGCTTCAGCACCACCCTCAGCCGTGGGGAGGATGCCCAAGGCTGGCCACCAGAGCCATCCCAGGATGGGACACAGCCCCACGTGTGGCCCTGGCAGGAGGCTCAGCAGCACCACCCACCACAGTGCTCAGCCCCACCATCCCTGCTGGGTTTTATGGTCTCAACCATTTGATGGCATCCTGTGCTGGACGTCACCTTGATGTGCTCAGTCATTTGGGGAGGGTAGAGGACCAATCAGCCAGCTGGGTCTGTGCAGGTTAAACCACCCCAGGCTCACTGGAGAACCTCTCTGCAAAGTGAAACACGGGGCAGGGAGGGGGAGTGAGTGGGATTCCCTTGAAATGTCCTCTCCTGATCCAAACCACCTCCAATAATCCTCCCACTTTAGCACTTCCTCACTCCTCTGTTGATTATGAAAGAGTCAGAATGGAAACTCAGATGGCATGGGTACACCAAAGACTCTTAAAAACTTCAAAAACAAATTATTTCAAGTGTCTGGTGTCTTTTAAGCCTGTGTCCTTATTCTAGAACCAGGAAGGAAGAGGAAGCTTCCTTGCCAAAGAGGTTTGCTGAGGTGGTTTCTGCAGTGGAGAAATGTGCTGAGTGTTCCTGGGCTGTTTTTTTTTTTTTTCTTTTTTTGGCAGCAGGTTTCCTCTGGGCATTTCTTTGATTATGCCCATGTAATATGATGATTATCAGATTTCAGTCACTGGTGCTGTTCTCCAGCTTGGCCTGTTACAATAAATTAACCCAGGCCTTGTGCTTAGTCCTGAGTCAGGGTTCTTTAATCACGTAACGTGACCATCAGATTCTCTGTCCACAAATTGGCCACAAGTTGGGTCAAATTATCAAATTACATTACTGGAGTAATATTAAAATCATGGGAGCGGGTTTTAAATCCCAGTAGTTCATGAACTTTTTTTAATATCTGCCAAGCTGAACAATGGGACCCTTTGCAATCCCCCAGTGAGCACCTATTAAAACCACAATTTACAACTATACATATCATCTAACGTGTTAACCAGGTGTTCCAGTGTTATTGTTTGAAATTCTACCTAGGTTTAAATCAAATGAAGAAAAGCCAAAAGTCCAATTAAAATCCCACATTGCCTCTTTATCGTGTGTAGGTGAAAGACATTTGTTATAGATTTAATGGCAGAAATCTCATAAAATTTTAGGCCATCCTCTTTTCTTCCCAGTTTCTTGTTTCTTGCTCCGATTCTCACAGCTTACTGGCATTTCCTGTTCTTAGCTGTAAAAAAAGTAGAATAAATCTAGGAATTTCTGGCTTAATTTTAGTAGCATCCTGGACACTCCAGCAGAATTTGACAATTGAGTGTTGTCATGGGATATTAAAATCCTGCAGTGGGCCCATTTAAGCTATTATTTCATAGGCTGTCCCTTAATCAGTTCCATCCCTCGGCTGTGCACTCTTTGCCAACATGTGTCTATTTTATTTAATAGTTCAGTGACAACAAATTTATGTTGCTAAGCTCCAAAAAGTAAACCTTACCAAAATACCTCCCCAAACTGCCTTTACAGACATCCACCAAAGTAATATGGAATTCAGTTGTCTTCACTTGGCCGTAATTACTTCCAGACCCAGGCTGCCTATCTTTGTCTTTGGCCATTTTTCTCATTCCACCCCAGCCCAGAAATCGTGGTGTTTCTTTACATTTATGGTTTTCTACTTAGATTTCATTGTCACCCACCCCTCCTACCTTTTGATTTTAGCAGACCTTGACATTTAACTAGTGACCTAGCTCTCCCTCCAAATATATGTTTGCTTCTCTGTTTGACAAAAGGCTTGGCTTTTCAGTGCCCAATAAAACAAATTAATTTTCTTTCAGTGAGACAGCCTTCCCCACCCCCCTTCTTTTCTCAGGCATTAAAATTGGGACAGTGTAAAAAGTCACTGTTGCCTTGCTAATTTGAAATCCATTGACTAATATGATAAATGAGAGCAACTTTTTGTCCAGAATTAGTGAAACTGGCAAAAAATAAATGTGTCAGTTACAGCACATCTGTTCTCTTTTACGCTTTACTTAAGAAAATAATTCTTGCCAGATTTTACCCACCCATAATAATTACACAATTTTTACAGATGTAGTTTGTAACAGCTTCACTTTGGTCCAAAACCTTTAATATGACTTGCAATGAATTTACTCCTTGGCTTGCACTTTATTATGTTTTGCAATAAAAGGGCTGAGGTAAAGTTATTTGTTTCCAGCTCTGCACCTTTTGCTAACATTTTTATAAACAAAGCTGCTAGGCTCAAAATGATTGTTGCTGTCATCACCACTGTTACCATTGCAATTACTGCACGGTTTGCATTTGGACATTTCATTTGGCTCTTGCTCCCAGTCTGTTTTCCTTGTCCTTAATTATCTGTTCTGTGGGAGCACCAGACCAGCAAGAAGGGCACTCATGCATGTCCAGCTGCAAATGATAAACCATCATGACTTCCATTGATATTTAAAGACAACGCTACTAATTATCGGAGATGGAGGCTGGCTGGGAAATTTTGAGGCAGATCCAGAAATCTCCACTTTTCAGGAGTGGCAGGGCCTCGAGGTTTGATTTGGCCCCTGGAAACACATCCCAGGCTCCAAAGTTCAGGTCATTCCATGCCAGGGGCTCAGCGTGGGCCAAGCTCTAATTGTAACAGCATGGCAGGCAGTGCCACCATCGTTAGGCTCTGTCTCAGGTTTACAGCCATTCGCAAAACTTTATAAATCAGATGCAAATATTTTCAGCTGCTGAAACTTGCCATAAAATAGCTTGGCCTTAGTCCAAATGAATCCTGACATCCAATTTTTTAAAAGGGAAAAAAAATTAAATGAAGGAAAGAGAAGTTGCAGATTCTGACCAAGAGTAGATAGGATGTATCAGGTTTCTTTTTTAGGGCCAGATACTTTAAAAAAAAATGGATTCATGGGGAACAGCACATTATTCCATGAGCAGAACCAGCCCACTAATGATGCTTTGGAAGACAAGGCTCTGTTTAATTAACAGCCATAGACTGAGTGGTGCCCGCACAGTGATTTTGAGCTCATAAATTAATCCTCTATTACTTTTAAAAGGGAGGGGTGACAAGTTGAGTGGAGGTGATGCTCCCAGCCACCTCTGAGCACGTGTTTGGTGCCCACACAGATCTCTACTTCCTATTATTGTTATTATAATTCATGGTATAAACTGCAACCACTTGCAACTGCTCCACACTGCACAACCCAATTAAGAGCAACAGAAATGGCTGCACTTAATGGGTCCAATGACATGATAATGCCTTCAAAGGGTCAGTGCCCTACATCGCACATCAATGGCAGTTGACACACTGTTTTTTAATGCTACCACTTAAATATGCATTCGAGGTTTGAAAGCAGCATTGAAGTAATGAGAAGGGTTAGGCTTAAACTTACAAGTGCACGTAAAGTGTGACCTGCAAATATAAGTGTTGATAAATTCAGGATAATATTTTTTTTTTTAAGTGTAAAAGCACTTTTCAGACTTAGGTATTTTTAACTCTGTGTTCCTGTAAAAATCTGAAGCATTTATTGAGCTCACTTGCAGCAGTGAAGCTTCACCAGATGAAGCCTGTAAATGGGACAGGACTTCTTTACTCACAATGCAATGGCACCGTGCCCATAAATGTATGATTTTTGAAACAGAGTTTAGGAAACTGTTCAATGTGCAATCACAACATGAAATAACATCTTGTCACAGCTTGCCAGAGAGCTGGGCATGATTCCCTACTGCTCTGAACCCTGTCCCCAGGCAAATATTTTAAGTCCCTTTTGCGGCACCTGCAGGAGACAGAAACAGCAGTGAGATGCAGGGCATGCTCCCAAGGCAGATCCCAATTCCAGGAGGGTTCCCACCTGTTCAGGAGTGGTGTAACAGCCTAACAAAGTCCTCTTCTGCTGGCAGTGGGGTCCTCAGTGTTTTGGGGTTTCTTATCAAGCTGCTCCCACTGTTTTATCGCTTCAATCTGGTCGTTTCTTTTTTTTTTTTTTTTTTTTTTTTTTTTTTGTAGATAGCTCAGAGACACCTAATCAGAACAAAACAAGGGTAGACATGCAGGATGAGTTATTAGGGGCTAAGAGGCTTCTTATTTCACATCAGTTCCAGTCGGGATTTTTTAGCAGTTGGACACCAAGGCCATGGGAGTCAGGTGGCATCAAACCTATTCTGCACACAGAGATGTGTCTGACCCTCTCCTCCACTCAGCTGTCCCAGGAAAATTAGGCAAATTCACTTTGAGTCCTGTAACCTTTGTGGGGTTTTCTGTGATGAAGCAAATCAAGGTCTGAAATCCAAATTGCCTCCTCCTGGCCTTGGCTGGAATGTTGCATCCACAGCATGTGCATGGGCAGGGCTGCAGGGGACTCAGGGTGAGCACTGAACCTGTGACTCCCTCTTAATTAGAACAAAAAAAAAAAAAAAAAGAAAAATGAAAAAGAAAAAAAAAAAGTGCATCTAATATTTTGGCTGTTGAATGATTTTTTAAAAATCCGGCATCGTCCCTCTAATCCCATCTGAACATTGTGTGCATGCGATTTAAATATGTTAATAATCACTCCCTGCTCCTGTCATTTAATCTCCTTTTTTTAAGTAGTTTAGGCAGACGCTGGAGCCGGTCCAGTTCCCTTTTCCAGCTGAGCCCTTTCCCTCGCACCACGAGCACGTTGTGGGGCTCGTTTTTGGGGAGATAATGGAACATCTTAGCCCTGCAGTGCTCACAGCCCTCGTTACCCCGTTTGTCTAGCGCGGTTCCGCCGCTCACTCTCTCCCCAAGCCTGAGCAGCACAAAGAAAGACTTTGGTGCTGAGGAGGCGGCACATTTCCCGAGCAGCGCCGGCAATTCCTCCCCCATTTACGGGAGGAACGGGCTGTAATGAATTTAGATGATATTCAGCTCTACTACGCTGCTTAATTCACTCGGTGGCCTTGATGTTATAGGAGATGAGCAAAGGGACCGGGGGTAAATCCAGTTGACTTGGTGTTAAAGTTAACATTAACAACAGTAACAGCAAGCTCCCGGTGTTCGACTGTCACTGACCCTTCAACACGACTCAAAAGCGCTGTGATTCCCATATTTCCCCTGCTAAAGCAAATACAAGCCCGAGCGGTAGCGCGCGGTTGGTTTTGAGCGTGCCCTGCGCTGGGTGGTCTGGGGACTTATCCTACTTCCCATCTCATTTGCCTGCAAACGCCTTCACCTTGTCAGGGCCAATAATTATCCGGCCAGCGATGCTCAGAGCTGCCATTCCTTAAGATTGGATGAGATTGAAGAGGCTGAGGCTCGGCTCCTCTGTGCATTTTCTCCGTCAGTTAGTGTATACACTGGGGGCCCGGCGAGCCCTACAGCAGAGCTACACTAACTTTCTCTCCCCTTCCTTATTATGGAGCTTAATAACAGCAGGCAGTGTATTAATATGTAAGAGATCAAGAGATTATTGATTAGAATCACTTGGCTAATATCCCCTGTCTGTCATGTAGTTCAGCAGCCCTTTCATGATTTTTTGTGTCAGTCCATTTAAATATTCATGACAGAGTTGCTTTGTACCTCCACGGCTGAATTTCTAATTAATCTGTCAAAAGAAATACAATATGCCCCTAAGCCTTATTATTATAAGGGTCAGCTGAAACAGAGCTGGCCTGGCTAGGCCTAAGGGGTAATTAATTATAACAATGCGGTGTTTACCTTCGTCAGTACCTGCGGCCTAAATGAGTGCTAAATTAGACTCAAACCACTTCAGTCCGTGTTTGAAGCACCCCGATATGCCAGACTAAATCATAATGATGGGGAGGAGAGAGCGGAGAGCCGCTCCTGTGTAACAACATAATCAGCAATTATAGCTAGGAAATGGGGAGAAGGGGGAATTTTATCTCATTAGAAGAGCCCGAGCAGAAAGTTTTTTTTTCTGTCACCAGCTCTTTTCTTTCGAATTCAAATGATCCCACTCTAAAGGTGAGGGATCTCAAATTTAATTCCAGTGCAGAAAGCCAGCCTAATTAGTGGTATACTTTGGCTAAAATATGAATGACATTTGCTCCAGCTTGCAGCGGCCTATTAATAGAGGGTGTCAGAGTGAAACATTAAGTGTATCATTCTTCTGTCAATTTATTTCTGTCATTATTGTTTCTTTATTTCCTCTGCCACATTATGGTCACTAATTTCTTCTCACTTTTATGAGATTCTTAATGTGGGCCTTTAATGAACTCCAAAAACTCAACCACAACTCTGAAATTAAAATACTAGTCTCCTGTCAGTGTGACGCGACAGAGTAAAACTTGAATAGTATCATTCTTCTGTCAATTTATTTCTGTCATGATTTTTCTTTATACCCTGCCACATTATGCCCACTAGTTTAATTCCATTTTTATGTGACTTGTTAATGTGAATTTTAGGTGGCTTTTAATCACCTCCAAATTTGTAGAATATCACAATAAATCATAACTGTATCCCCTCTTATGACAATTTATTTCTGTCATTATTTTTTATTTCTCCTTCCTTATTACAACTCCTAGTTTCATCTCCTCCTCTGTGACCTTTACATAGTTGCATTTTGAAAAGAGGGAGCACAGCCAAAGTTTCCATTTTTTGCAGCATCATCTTGCAGCGATGCTCTGTCCACCCAGTGATGCTCTGTCCAGCCAGGAGCACTCAGCCTGCCCAGCAGTGCTCTGTCCATCCAGGAATGCTTTGTTTTTCCAGGGATGCTCCAGCTGTCCCCACCATCCAAGCCATAACTGCAGCATCACCCACACAGAGTCTTGTGAGCCCTGGTGTGCCCCAAACAGCAGGGCCCTGCCCCAGCATCCCCAACGTGCTTCCCTTGAGGGCTGGGTTTTAAATAAGTGACATTTCATTAATGCTATTGATTGGGGCCAGTCTAATTCATCTGTGTAATGAACAGGGGTAATTAATTTAGGGTGGTGATTCCCATTTCCAGCGATCATTGAGGGACAATCAGAGCAGGCTGGGGCTGCAGCACCAGAAGGTAACATGGGGTGTTCATTGCCACACACCCCAGACCTCCCTTTACAGTAACATTTAATAAGAAAACTTCAACAAGCACAGAAATCTACGCCAGTTCTTGGGTAGTGACTCACAAAAACAAACAAACAAATAAACAAAAGCTTTTTTACTATTTTTTTCATCCCTCAAATAGCTGCACATCTAAACTCCAGCCTGGCTGAGGAGAAGATGGAGTAATCCCCAGCCAGTCTTTTGGAACTGTGAATAAAGCATCTGTAAATGATGAAAAAGGAGATGAGGGGGATCTTTTTCCCTGAGATGATTGCAAACACAATCGTTCACAGACCTTTCCCTCTGCCTGGACCAGCATCACCTCTCCATATCCCTGGAGGGTGATGCCAGGCAGTGGCTCCCCTTTCCTCACACAGGAATACAGTGGGGGACACCCAAGCCATGCCACTGTCACTGCAGATCTATTGTGGGTGGCACTTCAGCCCTCTGGAGTGCTCCAAAGGAAGGTGGAGACCATTCCCATGGGGCTCAGGCCATTGCACATCTTGGCCTTGACTTTTTCAAAACCAGCACCCCTGGTATGCACAAAATTCTGCAGGAAGTGAAGCCTCAAATTCTCATCTGGGGTAAGCAAAAAGGGCTTAAAGCCTTGCCCAGAGGGTTTTCCAGGAAGATGATGCCTTCCCAGAGATGTGGGGTCACAGTAATGAAGGAGGAACAAAAAAAAAAATCAGATTAGTCAGGCACCACAAGAAAAAAGTAGGTGGTAATGACATGAATAAACCAAGACTATATTGGTTTGGACTGGATTTGGGATGTAAGGGTAGTGATTGTCTCATTAAGTGATCTGGAGAAATGCAGAGAGACCAGGGTGCTGAAGCTCTGCTGCTTTTGGCTGCCGTGGACCCAAACCTGCTTTAACTCACTTTGGCAAATCTGCCAGCAAAGCTCCAAGGATCTGCATTTCTCCAGAGCAGCTCATGAGAAAGTCAGTACCTGTACATGGAAACATCCCTGGGAACACAGGAGGTCCTGAGGATCCCAAAGGGATGGTTTCATTCCTCAGGTTCCTGTTTTTTCATGAGGCTGATTCTCCTTGGGCACAGCTGTGCTCTGAACACTTCCCAAAATTGAATATCCTGCTCTCCTTCTGGAGTAGGAAAAAACAAACAAATGGCACAAAGAAGAGTTCTTCTGAGCAGTGTGGCCCCATATTTCCTGCATCCATGTGCAGTGGCTAAACCCATAAGAAATCCCTCATCTTTGGTCCCTAGGCTGCCATGAATCAGGTGGCATGCTTGGATAGGATGCCCTGAGAAGATCTGCAGCAGGGATCACTCCCAGCTGCAGTCCTGATACAGGATGTCCCATAACTGTAGAATTTAACTCAATCCATATTTAAACTCTATCCACATTTTTCTTTTCCCATTTTTTCCCTGAATTTGTGCATGAACTCACCTCAGGACAGGACGTCACGAGCAGTTGCCATCGGTCACTTGGACACTCGGTGATCCTGCAAGAGATGGCTCATCTAAACCACATCATTTTCCTCCAAATCCAACTCCTTGGACATGGTTTCATACAGCAACCTTTACATTTTTTAGTTTCATGGCCCAAAAATGGAGAGAAGCTCTACAAAACTGGAATTTTGAGATCCATTAAATCAGGCTAAGCAGCATCTCTGTGTAATGTCACATTAACAAAGCCAACTCTTGCTGTCCTACTAAGGCTGTCTACGGACTGTTAAAGCATGAAAGTCCTATAATTTCATAAAAACACAAAGTATTCAAATTTCCATACAGTAGTGCTTTTGTATCTAATTTAAAATGAGTAACAAGCTTACTCTATACATACAACAGATCATTAACTTGATAAGATACTGGTAGCATATTAAGTGAATATTGTGTTGTACTAGCAAAACAAATACAGATGAGAAATTTGCTAATACAAAAGATTTTTTATATCATTAAGAGTGGTCATCTTTTGGTATTCAAATAAGTAAACTCAATTCCATCACTGAGCACTCCAGCTTTTTTTTTCCTTTACTCTAATTTAGAGAAGGAGAAGGATCCACATCAAAATGAAAGGCTCAGGCCAGACTATTTTAATAATTTTATTTATTTATTTATTTTATTTTTGAAGGGTGCAATTATCTGAGACTTTAACTGTTATAGTTTTACTTCTCCTTTTTTGTATTTTCAGCCTTGCCAATTCTGAATGCAAAGATGGTTTTATTTTCATCCAGGCTGTGTCTCACATTTTGTCAAGTCTGTTTTTCTCTCTTTCAATATTTGTCTAAATAAAAGTAGGTTTCAACCTATGAAGCCTGTATCAGTAACATGCATATTATTTTAATCACAAAAAGGTCAAAACTTTCTATCTAATTTCACTTTAAAGCGCTCTTTAAAATTCCAGCACACTGGAGAGACAAAAACATTAACAAAAAAATATTTACACATGGGGTGTTTCCTAAAGAATGAATTATAATAATCTCACAAAAAGGCCCTAAAGGGGGAATGTACCAAGAGGACTGAGGCTGGTGGGATGGGAAATAAATATATATATGTAGGCAAATGTACACATCCCTGCACGCTGTTTATACATAAATATATTGGCAAAATTTGCAGCTCTTCCCCATGCGACCATGGCAGGGCCACAGAGTTAGTTCCTTTGTCTTTATCCATGAATATTTGGGGTGTTTTTTTGTAGGAAGAGTGATTCCCTAGGTGATGGCACGGGTGTGCTGGTGGGTACCACTGCAGGGATGAAAATGATGCTGGATAGAGTTACAGGGATGCAGGAACTGTGGATATCATGGCAGGGATGCAGGGACTGCTGGATAGAGCTGCAGGGATGCAGGGACTGTGGATATCATGGCAGGGATGCAGGGACTGCTGGATAGAGCTGCAGGGATGCAGGGACTGTGGGTACCACTGCAGGGATGCAGGAACTGCTGGATAGAGCTGCAGGGATGCAGGGGCTGTGGGTACCACTGCAGGGATGCAGGTGCTTCTTTCTCTGGCTGCAGGAGGATGGAGCCCTCTGAACACGAGCTGCTTTTCAGAATCACCCAGAAAGGCCCAAAAGGTGCCCTGCAAAGTACATCTGCCAGCTCAGTTTAGGGGTTTCCTTTCCAGGCTGACAAAATTCCCAATTTATTTCGTTTGATATCTGTATTTACCGAGCAAATTTCTGCTAGACATTCAGAAAAATCGTTAAAAAGATGACAAGGGAGACGGTGGACAGAGCTATGGAGCTTGCAGACTTCTGTGGGGTTTTTTAAATTCTGTCAGCTGGATATTGACTGACTTTCTAATGCACACTCCTCTAATTCTTAATTAGAATGACATAGCTAATTAATAAGTTTTTTCCAATTATAAATTAACTTAGGATCAGAACTCTGGCTTTGCATGTAATTTCCTATAATCGCTAAAGCTACTGCAAAAACATGTCTCCTACCAACCGTAACTTTTTTATTTAACACAGACAGACAAGTTCTCACTGGGTTTAAATTTTACAGCAAATTATCTCTGTTGGGATTTATGAAGGGAAATTAAAAAAAAATTCAGAAGAGTTTTCTCTTTTCTGTTTTTTTCTATCCTTTTTCTTCTTTTTTTTTTTTTTAACGCTTCTTTCTTCCTTAAACAAAGTAGCATCTCTTAATGGACAATTTCTTCCCGAGATTTAAAAGGAATTCATCTTAATATTTTAATGTTATTACAGGGAAGGAAGAAAGAGAGCAGGTGATAATTCGTTTTTTCATAACTGTTACCACCTTTTCATGGTTTCTGCAAAAATGATTTGGGAGGATCCCGCATGCTGCTCATTTATAGAATCTTAACTGGAGAGACACTTATCTCTTTAGTAATGAACCAGTGTAATTAAAGGTGGGAATGTGGAAGAGTTCAGGCACTGGCAACATGTCACATAGTTGGCTGCTGCAATTCCTCAGTGGTTTATCAAAGACTACTCCTTTAATATGGAGATTACACTTATGTACTTGTCTGAACTTGAAAGGCATTTGCCTAATTTACTTATTAATGAGATGTAAATCTATTTGTACGGCACGTCACAAGTTTCCTGAAATCGCTGCTACTTAACTGGTGATAAACCCTATGATTTAAACGAAAAATAATACATTTAGCTTTCCACATTCATTCTGTTAAAAATTGATATAGTCTATGTTAAATTTATTAATATTGCTTGCTGTCATTCAGTTTGCAGCTCTTACTGAAATATGACTTGACAGCGGCCGCATTAAAGATGTATGCCATTGTATTCAACAAAGATTAATGAAGCCCGGTAAAAATAGCTGTAAAAGAGAAAGTGATCCGAATGTAAAATCAGTGAATTAAATGAGGCCTTGCATACCATTTGTTAATATGCATGAGGAGGGAGGCAGCGAATGAAAATGTCTCCCTGCAAAGTTCATTTGGGAATGTTTCAATATTGTCTGAATATCACCAAACTATTGAGCAGCGGCTTCAATAGAGCCCCGCGTAGCGCCGGGGTCCGCGCGTGCCTGGGGAAGGGCTGGGCACAAAACCCACCTCACCTGCAGACAGAAGGGAAGCCAGCAGGAAAAACAATAATAATAATAATCTCAGCCTAACAATATAAATATATCCAGAATAGCTGTGTGCTCTCCTCCTTCTTCCCCCCACTCCACCTTTCTCTGTCTACGGCGCAGGCTTTCAATATTCAAGCTTTAATGCTCCCTGCCTCTTTTTCTGGAAGAATTGCAACGCTTAAAAGGCTTGGATCCTCTGGATTTCTGCGAGGTTAATGTGTCTGTCTGTCTGTCACAGGCACTCCTGTGGTGAAAGACTTTACCCACTTCTTTGAGTATTATTTGCGGGCGGTGATTTATTTCCTCAGCCCTCGTTATGAAACTCCTGAATTTCGAAGGCACGGGTTAAGACTTTCAGATAAATTAGCGCTGACAGAAAAGAACGCACAGGAGCCACAGTGTAAACACGCCCTATTTATCAATCAAGGCACTGAGGGGTTTTGATGGACTTGAGCTGTTGCTGATGGGCTCGTTTGCAGGTTTGAACACCAAGGCAAAGATTTGTAGAAAAGACCGAGCTGAAATATTTCACTTCGGCGGTTTAAAAATATATGTATTAATCCTGCTGCCCCTTTGGTAGTAAAGCAGTTAAAGCACCCGAAAGGCTGTCAGCTTGGAGGCAATTTGGAGCTATAATGTATACACGTGTGGTGCCAAAGCTTGTAGAAAAGCTCTGCCTAAAGCATAAACTTTCCCAAAAGAATGAACACGGGTGTTCAAACTGAGAGCAATTCAGAGTGATTTTTGTCACCAGGCTCAGCTTGCAGCACCTGATTTTTGTCTCAACAGGTATCCAGATGTCCTGCTGCTCCATGGTTCTGTGGAAGGGGACAGGGATGGAGCCTGGAGCTCCCTGGTGTCCTGTCCAGGGATGGAGAAGGAGGGAGCCATGAGCTCCTGTAGTGTCCAAGTGGTCTCCAGCAAATCTCCTGTTAACCACATTGGAAAAGAAATCTTTATGTTTAAGGACACAGGATGCTCAGGTTTGTGTTTTTGAGGTTCAGCAGGATATCAGATCAGTTTGTTTAATCCTAAATTAGTGACACAAATGGTGAACCCCCCAGCTAACTTAACAGATTTTCTATTAAAATTTTGCATTTCAAGAAATTAATTCTCTTTCATGAAATAAATTGGTGCATGAAACAAAGGAAAAAACTTCAAGTCAAGAGAGTATATATATCTCTGAGGTGTGGTAAATTTTGGGTATCAGGCTCCATGAAGCTTCTGTATGAATTAAAAAGAATTATCAAATGCAAAGAAGTCCAACTTTAGGATTTTTTGTTTGATTTATACTCCCCATTTAAAAACACTACATTTTTGTGCTGAAAATTTTCCTACTTCTTTCCCTCATTGGGTGACCATTAAAAAAATGAGACATGGGAACCACTCTTAATTTGCGTTTTTTAATAACTTCCAGATTATTTTGAAGAAATCTTAGAAAGCATAAGGATGGCAGGTCCAGAATTGAAATTTTAAAAAATGGCAAATGTGTGCCGTATCACACACTGGACGACAAGAGAAATTGCTTTTTGCAACTCAGTGTCCTTCAAATGTCATGTTTGAGGGAACTCCTGACATCCATGGAATATCTGCTTCTGCTTCAGCTTAATTAAGAACATTTGTCCAGCTGCAAAACTTTAGTTCATCACGAGTAGACATTAAAAAAAGCAACAGCAAACACCCAATGGGGGAAGGAGCGAGGTGCCCTTTGGGTTCCTGGTCTCCCTGATTAGAACTAATTAAAACCATTCATAAGGAAACCTGAGCTAATGGTCACACTCAGGCTGCTGGGGCTTGGCTTTGGCTGCAGCATTAGCACCCTGTGGAATGATATTTTCTTCCCCAGTTCCCTGTCCTGGACACAGTGGGAAGCAACGCCAGCAGAAGGCAAGGGCCTGGATAATGAAGTAGCACAATTAGGATGAAGTTGCTCTTGGTTTATTCTCCTCTCTTCTGTCTTTAACCCATCCAAAAGCTCCACAACTCAGGGACACTCTTCCCCTCGATCAAGAAAAGGCACCTGCTCTGTGCCAGATCTCCCAGTAATGTGGTACTGGGCTTGAGGCGACAAACCAAGCTCAGCAAGGGGAAAATGAGGGGAAGGCCTTGGAGTTTTAGGATTAGAAAGGCCAAAAAAATGTTATGGCGTAAGGAGAAACTTTTTATTCCAGCACAAGATTGAGGTTGCTTTGAGCAGAAGGAGAAAGAACTGTTGGTGTGCATGTGAGAGAATGAAAAACACACCAATGGAGCACAACATTCATCCCTGGTGGTGGCATGTGCCCAACATTTGCGCTATTATGGGGATCAGGAACTCCAAGACCAACCAAGTCATCACTGACAATCTCTCAAACAAGTTTTAAACATATATTTCTGTTATTATTGCTTTGTAAAAATGCTGAAAGGCTCAAGAGATTTGGGCAAGACCACAGGCCAGAGCCACACCACAGCAGGAAGGAAACCAATTTTCCACAGCAGGTGATTACACCAAACACTGTGATGTCAACAGACTGCTGTGCCCTCAACACACACTCCCACTCTTCCCACTCCCAGCCCCCTTTCCAGGATGCTGGATTTCTGTGGCATGCCTTGAGCTTGGTGGGCCTCCTGGGCCTGGCAGAACCCTCCATGTCACCCTTTGGCATCTCTCAGTTCCTGCAAAAAGCACAAGAGATATGATCAGACACCACCTCAGCCTGACCCCACATCAGACCTGGCCCCTGCAATGCCCCTCCACACTTAAAATGGGAAAAGAGTTCAAAAGGAAGTGGGGAGAGAACAGCCAGATCTCTGATTTTTTGGGTAATCCTGACATTTGCTATTTAGGTTTAGCTGTGACCCTCTGGCAAAGGCAAACACCACAGTTTGCATTGCTTTTGGCTTTATTTTCACCCCTGGTGGGCTGCAAAAAGCTCCCAGTGTCGAGTCTGTGGTGGCAGCAGTGTCTCCTCACTTGTGTAACAACACAAACATACTGGCAGCTGTATTAATTCTCCATTTATTTTGTTTCAGCTATTTCATTAATTATAAACCTGTTCAGTGTTTGGCAATGAGCTATTGCAATGCGTTTGTTTACAAATAGGTTTAACACTGAAGATGGTGCCTGTATTAAAAAAAAAAAAAAAGACCATTTTTCACAGAAATGTTAGTCCCTGGAGTGGAAAATAACCCTTAAATTCCACCAGTAAAATTTTAATTTTCAAAAATGCCACACATTTGCTATAAATAGCTGTCATCTGTCAAATAAACGGAGCAAGTCCTGGGAGCCTCCCGATCAAAGGAGACCATTCCAGAGGCAGCCTTTGTCTTAAATGGGTCTGTAGACATGTCTTGTGTTGGTTTTTGAGTAATCCCAGCCTGTTTATAATCTCATCTATTTCATGGAGAGGATATGAAAATAGCTCCCCACTGTATGAAAATTATCTATATTCCAGTGCAGACAATGGAGTCAGTCTATTGAAAATAATGGAGTGAACTCAGCTACGCAGTTTATTTCAATGTGGAAAGTCTTTGTACATCATAATATCAAATAAACTCTGCTGAAAACATCATCCCCATATAATTGTATTATACAAGAGTAGTGTCACCTTTTGTTTAGAAGAAGGCCATTATGCTTTTATGATATACTTTAAGGGGAACTAGATGGTACCATTGATTCCTGTACTAGCATTTTACATCAAAAGCCCGATGTCTGCAGCCCAGGTCACTGAAATCACAAATGAAGTGAATTTAATGGTCTAAGTTTGGTCTCCAGAGGACAACAGAATAGTTAGTACCATCATAAAGTCTGACAATGTAGCCCTTTTGGCAGGTTTTTGTTGATAATAGGCTTGAACTGCAATCTTTTCACCATGGTATAAGAGGATCTGTTAAAGCAGGCTTCGGATACTCGGGGAGAATAAAGTAGGGAAGGCTGCAAAGCACAATATTGTGCACACCTGCACTGTACCTAGAGTAAGGTTAATGCAGTAATATCTGTGTGAAAACTGCCTCACCCCCACATTAAAAGCAGCTTATCATTAGGGATTACCAAGCCACTGCACCAGCTGCAAGTCTTTACTTAAAGACTTAAAGGTAAAGCTCTTACAGTTCCCAATCCAGTGACATTTGCAGCTCACTATAATTTATTGAATATCTTCCAAAGAGCAAACACAGGATTTCTCTTGGTACTGTTTTAGTTGGGTTGTAAACGTTTGCCATTTACCAAGAGGGGAAAAAAAAAATAAAGGCGGGCACATTTACACTTTTGCAAAGCATCATGTAATATTTTGAACCTGTCTTTTCATGCCGACTCTTTTCATGTTCAATCTAAACACTGTTTACTCATTTAAAGTCTTGTTACAGCTCAGCTATGAAGTACAGTGCATGCACACTTTCAAAGCTTCTGCGAGAGCACCTCGTTCCCAGGTTTCATTAGGAAGACCCACGCTTGTCTGAAGAAAATGTGAATTTTTAAAACTTCCTGTAGCAGACATTCAGAAACGTTCCCCCTTCAGCACTTCATAGTCCTGCTACCGAGACCTTTAGAGACTTAATACAGATAAGGATCTTGAAAAGAGAATTTATTGAGGTTATCTCCATTTAGGAGGCACGCTGATCTATTGGTGAAAATTAAAAGGAAATGGTTAAATAAGCCAAATTACACGCTGGGTGATGAAACATTTCCTGTGCCTTGCCAGTAACATGCATGCAAATTATATTAATAGGCTATAATTATGTAAACTTTATTATGTGTGTTAAAGATAACATTAAAATTATAAGACAAACGACACTTAATCACCAATGGAGGGCAATGATAACAGACTCAGGAAAATTAACAGGCAGCATTGAGATTGTTGTGGTTGCTACAGCCTGAGGAGTACAATGAGCCACAACATTTTATAAAATAATAACTCTTGCATAGCTCTGGTCACCATCAAACTGCTTTACAAACATTAACTAATTATTAAACAAGCATTTGAGGCCTCCTGGTTAAATATATCCCCTGGCTGCAAATATTCATGGGCTGCACATTCTTAAAATAACCCAAGAGCTGGACATTTGGCTGGTCCTCATCCACTCTGTCCTCTCCCACTCTGAATTTGCCAGGACAGAAAAATAATGACTTGTATCCCATTGGAAGCAGAAGAGAAGGATTAAATTGGTGTGCTGGGCTGGTCCCTTGGATTCACAGCTCCTCCAGAGCAATTTCTCTCTGTCATGCCCAGAGTGGTTTTTCAGCCAGGACACATTTCCCCACTTGTGTTGATTTTTATGGATCTGTTCCCAGCCAGAGCACCAAGACCAAGTTCCATTCATGATAGGTTTGAGTGTGCTCCCTTTTACCCCAGTGTGGAAATTTGCTCTCCACCAAGCATCTGTTTTGGTGACTTAATCCCTGTTTCCAGGCACTTGGAATAGCAAGAAATCTCCTACAGGGGAGCCTGAAGCTCCCTGGAGTGGAGAACCTCCACTAAAGGTGCTAAAGCAGGACCAATGCAAATTAATCCAAGCTGACAGAGACACCCCAACCCTCACTGATGTGGGCAAAAAGGGATCCCTGTGCTTTGGCAGCTGTGCCAAAATGTGAACTGTCCTTGCTTCACCAGAATATTTCTCTTTGTGCAGGGCCTTCACTATAAATATTTTTGCCACTGCAGAACACAGATCACAAGCTTATCAACTCCTTATAGTGCCTCCTTCAGGGGAGACTTTACTACCAAAAAAGCAACAAAGATGGCAAATTTTCAATGTTTTGGAGTTTTCACAAGACATCACTGCATCCAGAAAATAAAAGCCAGTCATTCCAATCATGAGATCCAAGCTTGCCTCAACAATTTTGATTCCTCAGCAGAAAAAGGAGATTTCAACTTATAAATGTCTTACAAAAACAGCATCTGATTAAAAGAAATGATCTCCGAGTCCTTAGTTCCAAACTGACAAGTGGTGTTGCCTTGGCTCAGCCCTGAAACATTTTAAATTAAACCCATCTCTGCATCCAAACTTCTTATTCCAGTTTCTCCTGCAGGTTCCCACCTCCTTAAAGTGGCCATGTAATCAATATTTTTTTCTAGTTTTTTGTACAAGAGGGAACACTAAAAAAATGAATGGTTATTTAACAACATTGTCAGTGCAGTTTTGGAATATAAAATTCTCTGAATGCATATCCAATGTGGAAATTTTCAGAGTTGTTACAGAAAAGAAAATATTGAGTTTTACATCCCAAACAACTTCTATTGTGTGGAGCAATATAAGTATTGTAATATAATTATTTCCTCAGTGTCGTAGCATTGGGGAAAGTGAAACTTCTTGCTGCCTGTAATCCCCTTCTGAATAACAGCTGATAGAGGTAATAAAGATCATGGAGATTTCATTGTGAAAAAAAGCATAAGGCACGCTGGTTCTTCATAATGCAAAAGTTATTTGGCTTCATTGTTGTGTTCAGTATTATTATTTGTAATTGAATAACTCTGTTTATTTTGAACTGAGAAATAAAAAACAAAAGAATTATTTATTTAGAATAAATCATTGCAGCATGCTGGGGCACACAACAAGCCTCTCCTTAGCACATATGAACAATTTATAAACACTGTACTCGATGACAAGAGAAAATCAAGGATTAAACACAACCAGGAGTGAAGTACCACTCCGAGTCTTCCAGGTTGCACTCAGCATATAAAATTCTTTCTTCTCTGAAGGCAAATTGTGCTCTTTAGTTAGAGCTTTTGTTCTCCTGCCTGTCCAAAACCAGGCAGATGTGGCTGTTAATACCCCTGAAATACCAGAACACGGCGGCCCCGATCCGGCGGCTCCGGCTGCGCTAAGCAGTTCTGCGTGCCAGCCTTTGATCTGTATTTTCTAAACTTCATAACAAAACTTCAAGAAAAAAAACTATTAGCTGCAAATTAGGCATTCTCATGGAAGCCTAGAATTATTTTTCAGGACAGAGGGCTCAATTTCCCAATCTCAGGTGTATGATTAAAATCAATTAAATCACTCTTCCAATGTCAGCGGCAAGATTCTCCTGACAAATGAAATTATGCGAGAAAAGTGTTCTCTTCACTCTTCAACCCTTTCTCAGCATCACTCACATCCACAAATGAGATCAAAATTTTCAGCTCGGGGATTTCAGAGATATTTTCCATAAGAACATGAAAAATCCCAGGAACCCTATGTAAGTAGACTTTATAGTCTCTAGTGGCGAGATGCTGATGGCCTCTGTATGTTAGATATATTCATGACTAACTAAAATGAAAAGTTCGAGTGGAATTTAACCATTTGGGGACCACACCAGCATTTTTTTCATAAATTAAAGTTTTAACAGTGGAATTATGTACCAGACTCTAGGATACATGTAGTAACCTTACTGTGTCTCTTTTCATTCCCAGGGAAGTCCCTCGTGGCTCTCCCCTATTGAAAACCTGAATTTTATCAATCTCTCTCAGCTGCTTGCAGACACGAGAGCAGCAAAGCAGCCTCGACTTCAAATGACCACATCATTTGCAGAGGCCCTGAAGGGTTAATAGTTACTTATAGTCTTGAGACAAAACAAGGTGTGCTATTCTAAAAAGTAGAGAAAGAAATCTTTTGATGAGAAGCGCCACTTGAAAGGCAGAGATATCTCATTTCCAGAGGTGTTCTGACGTGGCTGAACTGTACCTTCAGCAAATTATTTACCTCTTAATTTGTTAAAACATATGGGCTTAGAGGTAACTTTGCCCATGAGGCGTACATCTATATTATATGCTTGTTTGGTTTGACTTCATTTTCCTTGGAGACTTGAACAAATGTTTTCCGCATTTCATAAGTTGTTGTTTTTTTTCCCTCCCCTCACGTGTTCTAGGCAGCAGTGTTACATATGTATTTTGTTTCTTTTGACTCTGTTTAAAGAGGAACTGGCTAATTTACAGCACAACAGGCAAAGTGGAGCAATGTTTCAGGATGAGAAGCGCAGCCTATTTATAAACCTGCGCGGGAGTCGCTTTCCAGCTCGTTCCATCCTGATCCACCCTGGCCAGGCTGGGCTTTTGGGTTGCTTTCAAACCACTGCAAACAACCTATTCCTCTGCAAAGCAGAAAATGAGGATTTGCATCTTCTTGTTGAACATTATTTCCTTTAATATAAAAGAATAGAACAACCAGCGAACTCCACATAGAGCCCCTGTTGAAAGAGAGTGGGTTTAGAGGAGATACTGGGAAAAAATCCTTCCCTGTGAGACACAGATTGTCCAGAGAAGATGGGGCTGCCCCATCCCTGGAAGTGTCCAGGACCAGGTTGGACGTTGGGGTTTGGAGCACCCTGGGATAGTGGAAGGAGTCCCTGCCCATGGCAAGGGTGGAACTCTGTGGTCTTCTAAGTCCCTTCCAACCCAAAGCATCCCAACATCTTTATCTTAACACCTCAGAACAAAACCACTTACTGAGCACTTAGAGAAGGGCTTGTCCTGCTCATGAATTTTAAAACTAAACCAAAAATATTTGTGCAATGATCACCAATGGTCATGGAAACAGCATCAGGCATTTGGGATGTGCTGTAGCTGGAAAAGTTCATGGGTAGGATGTTCCCTGTGGTGTGTCAACAGAGCTGATTGAAGGATGTAGTTTGGCAAGGGAAAAGGGAGAGGAAATGGTCTTGAGGTCTTAAAACCAACTAATTAATCTTATTTTGAAGTTCTGGTCAAGTATTTACAACTGTTGAAAATTTATTATACTGTTACATGGCTTCTTTCACGGAGTTCTCAACAAGCCCAGCAGAAAGACAGGGAGCTCTTTTGTATTTCCTCATGTTCCCTGCCCTCCATTCCACATAAAATGAGGAATTTCTTGACCTGAATCCACCACATTTTTAGCTTTCCCATCTCTGTCCCTGCTATGAAGACCAAACAAAACAATGTCCACCACTTGTTTAGTCTCACAGGAAAGATCTGCACAAAGCTGGCTCCAAGGTGCAATTCCCACCTTTCTTTCCTAACTCCGTTATTTTATTTAACTAAAAAATGGGAAAACTGGAGCAGAACTTGATTGGTTTAAACTGGTAACATGATAATTGTCAGCCTGGAGAGGAAGAAAAGCCAGGAACCCACCAGGGGCTGGCTGGAGGCTGGAAGGCATCTTGTCCTTCTTGCTTTTGGGTGGGTTTTTTGTTTTGCTTTCTGTGCATGAAATCAACACCTCAAAGTGCTTTTTGGTTTTCCATTTGTTCATTCCAGCCATAAATATTTTATCACTTAAAAAGGGAAGCAATGCCTGCTCCTAATTGTTTTTGATTAAATATGCTAATTACTTTTTGGAATATTAATGACACATACGGTACTAAATGTTTTAATAATGCAATGAAATAAGCCAGCAAATATAACTACAAATTAACCTGAAACTGCTACATGTTTCTTATAAGTTTGTGTTATAACAACACAAATCTAGAGGAAAACATCCATGACAAAACAATATTTCCTTTTTGGTATTTGGAGTTCAACTAAACAAGGAAACTAAAGCAAACAAAATCCCTGAGTGAACAGAAAGTTGCCACACTTCGGGATCACTTTTCTTCACTGCAGGACAACGAGGAGAAAAATAAAACTGAGTTGAATATGAAAATATCTCATAAGAGATGCTGACCATGGAATGAATCACAAAATTTTGCCTCTTGTGTCTGTAGGTCCAAAATGGTCCTGAAATTTATCTTTGAGGAGCTGAGAGGTGACAGCAACAGCGATTCTGAATTAGTCTGTGATCCCCAAGCAGTCATTGGGTAGGAAATATTAAAGTTCTGCCATCCAACATTATTCCTGCGTTTCCTACTGAACTTACTGTTAACGATTTTATTTTTCATTTATTATTTTTTTCTTGCACAAGAGGAGATAAAAGCTCTTTGTTCTGGTGCTTGCAGGAGGTGGACACGGCACGAGAATGGCAATGCCTTTTCAATGCCTTGGCAGGCTGGAATCCAGCTCCTACCTACGGCAGGCTCCCCAATTCCCAGGACAATCACACTGACACAATTAAATCCTTCCTCTTCTGTTACAGGACTATATGCAATGGTTAGTATTACATTACACTGAAAATAATTAATATTGTGGAGGTTTTTGCATGTTTGCGTGTTAAAGATTTGACCTTTTAATTTGTTTTTCCCTCAGAAATGTTTTGCAATTTAATGATTTGTAGAGACAGTTCAAAGTTGCCAGATAGTCTGTTAAAGATCTTCACAATAACTATGATTATATTTTGCCATATTCAGTGTCAAGCAACTGGTTTTCTATGCTATAATGTGGACAGCACTCATCAGGGGAATTTATTTTCATCAAATTTGGTAGAACAGGAGTGTTTTACTGCTGGGAAATGATGCACTGAGCACCACAACCTATGCACACCTTGAGAGTCATGTCAGAATTGGACCAGCAAAGACAAACAAGAAAGAGAATATAAAGAGAAATAAAGAGAAATGGTTAATTTGAAACAAATATTTTAAAAATTTAAAATTACTGTGGAATAACAGTTTGCTCGTTACCCACCTGCTGGGAAAGAGGTGTCAGCCTCTGGTGTGTTTAATTGTCTTGATATGCCAATTGCTGATCAGAAATTGATAGATTTTTGCTAATTGATAAGCAAGAGCCAGGAAATTTTCCCTGTCAGGTATTACCAGCATTATTAATGGCACATTCAGGGCTGCAAGGCAGCTCTTCCATGCTGACCTGTGGGTCTCTGAAGGAAACACTCTGGGAATCCTCCCTCCGAGATGTACCTTGAACATATGGATGTGTCTTTGACTGGACTTTTAGCTGTGACACATCCATGCTTTGCTAGCCAAGCCTGAATTATTAAATGATGCTATGGACTGTGCCCATGGAGGACCTAGGACCTGCTTCTGAAATGCTAATAAAGCCAGCAGGAAAGAATTCCTTAGGTTTTTCTCCTGGATTTAATTTTTTGAGTTCAGAAACTCAGGTGAGAGACTGCAATTTTAAACCAGCTTGAATTTGATATTTGGGAGCCTTCCACAGAGGAAATATATATATATATATATATATATATATATATATATTAATTAAATTTGATCTCAAAACACAAATTTGTTTGAAAATCAGGAAAACCAAAGAAACTCATTTACAAATTAACTCCAAAGGCCTGTGCCCTTCTAGATTTAAGCTCGGACTGAAACTGAACTGATGAAATGTTGAAAGAAAAATTAATATTTTGGCATTTTTAGTCCACTGTCATGCTAAAGCCACTAAAAATGCATTGAGTGTGTTTTTTTCTAGATTTGAGTTTAGTTCTGCTGACCTTGAGAGTGTAGCTTTTTGGGTATCAAACACTTTGGGTGGTGGTAGGGTCCCAGTAATAACTTTTCCATTGATTTTGAGGGTTGGGATGGGACCAAAGTGAAGAGGGAAGAGTTTTCAGCCCTCCCCATTTTCCTGCCCCTCACAGGGTGAGAATCCTTTGAAGAAGGACATTGGGAAGATCAGTTTTTATACAGATCAGGGTTAGGGAGCAGACTGAAAGCCTGAACACGGGTGGACAGAGGCAAAACATGCGAGAAAACCGAATTGCTAATTAAGAACATCATCAGGACAGAAACTTTTAGGAAGCTCAAATGTGCATAAAGAAAATTGACTCGGAGGCTTTGAAGCCAACAACATCCAAACCTCAGCGCCAAGGCCAAACCCTGGCCATCAAAGACATTGAAAGAAAGCTGAGCCTGAGCTGAGGAAAGGACTGGGGCAGGAGCTGGATCTGTCAGTAGCTCTGCTGCCCACCCCAGGGACGCCTCACCTCCTGGGCTCCATCAATCCGCCCCAGGCTCTGCCACCTCTCCAGCCAGGGAGTGATGAATGAGCAGAGCCAGTGCTGCCTCTGTCCACGTCTGCTCGGCACGGGGTTTGGAATATTCATCTCATCTCGCTGCTGACCTTTCTCCGTTCTGCAAACCTGAAAGGTCTGCGCTGCATAATCACAGCTCGGGATAAAAGATAAGTGAACTCCCAAATAAATAGTGGAGTGTTTACACGACCTTATGGTTTTACAGTCCATATTAATTTTTAATTGCGCTGTTAAAATATAGTAAATATCTATTATACAAATTAAGTGGTAATAGGTATTTGTGGGTTTTTTTTTTTCACGAATTAATCTTAAAATAAGCTGATTACACAAATCTTTAGCCAAGCAGTGGCTAATCCTGGGCACAAACATTACTTTGATAAGATACATTCAAACAAACATTTTTGTGGCAAAATGTTATCAGATACTAGCACATAATTAGTCTAAGACATTTTGGTTCAATGCGAGCGTTTTCGAGTTGTGATCATTAAGTGAAGGTATTGGGAGAAATCCAAAAGGGAGCAGAGGATTGTAAGCACTTCAGAGTTCCTTTGTGGATTCCGATTAGGCTGCTGGATTCACTGCTGTTTCCTTATGTAAACATATTCACATATTGCCATGGTGGGGAAATCTTTATCAAATTATTGGCAAACAAAGTGATGTTCGTGTAGATGAAATTATTATTCATCCGGATCTGAGTGGGACTGAAAGAGAAATTGGGGAAGAGGACTGGAACTGGTGCAGGGAGTGGAACCCCAACTTCATTTGGTGTCTCAGGAGTGAGAGATGCTCCTTGTTTCTGTCACCACGAGGAAGGGAACATGCAGGAATAACCTGGAATATTAATGTTGGCTGTTGCTGCATGGTTTTAGTTCATAACCTGTGTTTCTTGGATTTACAGGACTTTTCATATTACTTTCATTTATTTGAGTAAATTTCCTCATTTTTCAGCTGCACTAAAAGTATTAAACCAAAAGGACCCGTAATAACTTCATTTACTTATCCAATACTCTGAAAGGACTATTGATTAATACATAATAAATAAAGGTTTTTAAGATGCTTAATAGTGGCTTAATAGTGGAATCTAGTAAATACTTAATTAGAGAGGGTTATTGAACTCAGACAATGGCTATTTGACATGCTGGGATGCCAAGGAATAGCCCCTTAATTGACAGCAAACTCCACTGGATGGAGCCTGCCTAAAGAATTGTTGGTAATAGCTCGGAATGGCCCTGATGAAGCCACTTGGTGAATGCACTTGCTGTCGATGCAGCTCCTTAATAGCTCCATGACAGCCTGCAGAGGAGCCCTGAGAAATGCTGGGTGTGCCCAGGAGGAGACAAAAAATCCCCAGGAAGTTATTTTTTCTAAACACAGAAAGTGATTCCAGCCATATGGAGGATCAGCCACAGGAATCATGGAATGGCTTGGGTTGAAAGGAACCTTTAAATCCCATCCCATCCCACTCCCTGCCATGGCAGGGACACCTCCCACTGTCCCAGTGTTCCAGCCCCAGTGTCCAGCCTGGCCCTGGGCACTGCCAGGGATCCAGGGGCAGCCACAGCACATCTGGGAATTCCATCCCAGCTCCTCCCCACCCTCCCAGGGAACAATTCCTGCCCAAAATCCCATCCAAATCTGCCCATTGTCAGTTTAAAGCCATTCCTTGTGTCCTATCCCTCCAACCCTGTCCCCAGTCCCTCTCCAGCTCTCCTGGATCCCCTTTAGTTCCTGGAAGGGGCTCTGAGCTCTCCCTGGAGTCTTCCCTTTCTCCTGCTTTACCCACACATTTTCCCTGTGCTGACAGCTGAAAAACTAACGGATCCCAGTGTTTTCCTCAAGGGACTTTGTGCTTTCCAGCACCCTGTGTCACTGGGGTGCCACCAGAGCTCTCTGGTTTATCCAGGACCAGGCACTAAGCAATTTTACAGCACAAACCCACATGTAAATCATTTAAATCTAAACAACTCACCAGCCTGTTACATTGCACAGGGTCACATTTTAAAGGATCTGGATATTTTTTCCCATCAAGTGGAAAAACTTGGGATTTCCTGCGTTCAGAAGTTTGGGCTGGCTGCGGTGCCTGCGGATGTTGGTGGGTTAAAAGCAGCATTTCTGGCTTTGAAAGGTGTTATTTTGAAAGTTCTCATGAGCAAAGCAATTGTTTGCCTTTCCACTTACAGTGTTTGGTTTCTTGTTCCATGAAGTAGAGACAGTGTAACTAAGCTGCTCCTCACTGCTTAAAAAAAAATAAATTGCAAATTTCTTAGAGATGCTGTTTTCTTTCCAGTCTCTCCCCCTCACTACACAAACACCAGAGGCTGGAGCTCTGTGAAAGGGCTGTTTGGGATTTAACTCCTGTTCCTGGTAAAAGCAGGGTTTCTAATTCCATTATCATACAGGTGAAGTTAAACTAGTGTCTGAAAACTCAAGGCTTTGGGCCATGTTTGGAAAAATACAAATTATTGGTACAAGGGAGGAAATCTGTGTGCTTCTGATCTGATCTATGGCGATTTTCTTCTCAGGTTTGCAGTGAAAAATAATCACTGTAACTGGAGTGTCACTTTAAAGATAAGATTGGCTGTAACACGCTATAAAATCACCTCCTTTGTCAGGTTATCCTGCACGATTGGAGAACATGGGGTATTTCTGTGGCAGATGAAAGCACAGCTCTGCACAGAAGGAAGAGCCACGACAGTGCCAGCAAGGCTCTGGCAGCTCTGGCTCATCCAGGCAGGAATTGTGTCCTTGGGGACAGGGACAATGGTGGGTAGGACCCTGTAGGACCCCAAGACCAGGAGCAGCTCCCTGTTCCCCTCCATAAGGGGGAAAATCTGCTGCCTCCATCACCCTCCATCCAACTAACCTGCAAAATACTGCATTCTGCTGCTTTCCTCCCCAAATCCTCTTGGCTGGCCTCTGCCACACTCAGCTCTTGGGTGTTCATGCAGTGCCAGCACCCCTGGGACCTCACCAAAACACCTGGGTGAGGAATGAGGGTGCACCCCCAGGAAAATCCTGCCCTTCACTCCCTCCCTTCTCTCTCCAAGGGGCAGAATTTCACCAGCCTGTGCAATTCCATGAGCCAAACACCCAAGGGTCAGCTGCTGCTTCATCCAACTCAGGGACAAAAAGGGGTCCGAGGTCTCCTTCCCTTCAACTTGTATATTTAAAGACTGGAAATCACAAGTCCTTCCCTGCCAAACAATTATATCTACTAATTTAGATGAGAACTTAATATTATACCTTTATAAAGTGCTAGATACATAAAAAACCTATTTAGATTTAATATTGCAGTAGCATCTGGTCTTTTCATCTAATTTAAAACCTTTAAAGAAGAGAAACCTCCAGGAAGAAATAATATCCATAAGCACTCCAAGGCTTCTCCCGCTTCCTTCCCTTTAAAGAGTAATAAGAAATCTCCCCCTACAGGCCTTGGCTGCCTAATGCAAGGTACAGAGATGATTCTGGGCTGAGAGTTGTCCTCTTAAATCCTGGGGAATCTCTGAAGGCTGCTCAGGACACAGATGGATGTGGGGAGGGGGATTCCAGCTCCTCTCCCCACCCGTTCCCGCGGGCCGAGCGCCACGGGGGCACTGCTGCAAAGTGCTCACAATTATCTCCTGCATTTTTTACTCTTTATTACCACATCTCCACTGGGCAAAAACATTTTGACTAGAAAACTATTTCCTTTTTTTCTTTTTTTTTTTTTTTTTTTTATTCTTCTTGTTACCTGTTTTAAGGGAAGAAATTAATAGGATAAAAATGCAAATTACTTCCTTCCTCTGCACAGGAAAAAAAAACGCTTGTGCTGCTTTCTTTACCAATTGCCTGTTGTTTTAAGCTATTCACCAGGAACCAATATCACATATAGAGCACCAGCAAGCCCAAACGATGCTAATGCAACCTGCAATTCCAAATAACACAAAGAGACTTTATATCCCCAAATTATTCTCCATTTCGTTTAGGGAAGGCTTGCTTGGGGATTAGGGTAGTTGTTTGTTTATTTGAATTCATTACAGAACTGGGAGTTTATTATATTCTGTACTCACTGTAAGGTAATCAAAATATAGATGGAAATTGGAAGATTTTTATTGGTGCCATTTACGGAGGTTTTATACTGTGAGAGAACTGAAGTACCTTGAAAAACTTGACGTGGAAGTTGCAGACTTCTTGTGCTTTTAGAAATCTCATTCCCAAATTATTTTAGTTATTTGGTTTAACAGAAGCCTCACTTCTTTACAGCTTTCCATCCACATCTCTTTCTTGTACAATATAATCAGATCTAATTTATTGGAAATCCACTGGCTGCAAACCAGAACCGACCCCCAGCTTGATTTGTTTTCCACAGCACAAAATTTAACCAAAGGAATGTAATTGAGAAGGAACTTCCCCATTGCCATTTCCATTTGCTCCCAGTGCCCCCATCATTTTATTTATTCCAGTAGTAAAAATAAATCTTTAATTGGAAGGAAAGTGATAACTGAAGTTTAATTAAGCTAAGCCAATAAAGTGAAGGGAAATTACCAGACTAATGTCAGGCACTGAAAAGAGGCCATGCAGGGCTGCAATTTGGGCTGCTCTGCAGTGGCCTGTGGAGAGCTCACTCAGAAGGCAAGAGATGCTCTGGTCATCACCTCCAGTCCCCACCTGGGACAAGGTGATATTCCAGCCACCTTCTTCCTGGCAATGCTGGGTTAAAGCTTGGACTCAATGATTTTAAAAGTATTTTCTGACTTAAACAATTCCATTAATTTTTTTTGATTCATCCAGCCTCCCCAGGGGATGCCTGGGGACATCCCACTAGGGAAGTCTCCATCTGGGTCACATCCACCATGGCTTACTCTTCTTCCCCAACAATTTCCAGTGCCATCAGCAACATAAAACCCACCTACCCATTTGCTTCATGCACTGAATGGCAATTTAGGTTTTCTGTTGCAAACCCCTTTTACTCCCCCATGATTCTGGGAGTTTTACAAAGTGGGAGGAAGGGTCCATGCCCCAGGATGGCCCTTGCAGGCAGAGGGAGAGTGGGGAGGATGCGTTTTCCCTGCCCAAACTTCCAGACACGACATCTGCCAGGAAGATCCCGGGAACAAACACTGAGCTTCCTGCCAGCACGTCTGCCAGGGCTCAGCCTTATTTCATATTTATAAATATGCTTTGGTAACAAACAATAGCAGCTCCTGCTTTTCCAGTCGGAGCTGTGAAGGCTGGTGTACTGGCAGCATGTCCTTTTTTCACACTATCAGATTTATAAATTGCAAAGCCAGAAGGACTGACTGTGATCGGGTAGTTCCAGCTCAGCACTGAATTTCCCCCAGCAACCTGAATTAGAAAATTATTTTTTTGAGCAAAATGCCACCTCTTAAAAATAATTTCAAAAATAAAGAACTCCTTATGCTTCCTAGAACTGTCTTGTGTCAGTTCAACACTCTCAACATTAAAAAACATGTATCTTAATTACTCTTCTGAATTTATTTCCAGCCACTGACCTTGTTATATCTTTGTCTGATAGATGAAAGTACCCATTATTAAAGTTCACTTCATCATGTGGGTGTGTATAGGCCATGGTCAAGTCATCCTTAACCTTCTCTTCGATAAGCTAAATAAACCCAACCCTGAATCCTTTCCTATAAGCTGTATGTTCATTAATCATTTGCCTGGTTTTCCCTCAGAAACTTCTTCTCCTGAACACAGCCTTTGAGGACAGCAGCCTCTGTCTCTCCAACAGCCAGGTGTGCCCAGGAATGAAGTGGAACAATGAGATCCAAATAACCACCCTGTCCGTATCCCACTGCTCCATTTCCAGCTGCTCCATCCCCACAGGCAGCTCCCCTTCCACCTCGATGGTTAAGATCTCCCTCAGTTCTTGCTCCAGTACCTGCCATCCTCTCCCATTGGTATCTTGGTCATCCACAATTTCATGCTTTCTTCCAGGTTCTGGATCCACACAACACACCAAGAATGCCAAGAACCCTCCCAAATGATGGAAAGTGCTCATTCCAGAAAAACTGGGGCTTGGTACGTGACTGATTTCACAACCATGAGCTGATTCAAGTCACAGATCAACAACCAGCCACACCAATCACCAGCCATGGGATTCCCCCATCAGCACTTCATTAAGTGACTATTCAGGTTTCCAAGCCAGCATTTTATCTGGAATTAATATTAGTATCTTGTTTCCCATACTTTTAGATTTATTAGCATTGTTTCCCATTGCCCTGATTTGTTAGGGACATTTTGTTTGTTCACACATCAAAAGTTTGTTCACTATTCTGTACTAATTGACTTTTTTCTGCATTATGAAACAGGAATATTTATTCAACAGTCTCATCTTTACTGCACTGTTTACTGTTGTTCTACTATTGCTATCTGGAAAACAACTTGGACTGTAATTCCCTTTACTCCTAATACTTTTCAAGCTGCTTTTTCTCTTATCTCTATGCGGGTGTTTCTCTTCTTAATCTTTGATTTACTTAAATTTCAACAGCTGGAAGCTTTCAGAAAATTCCATTTTAAAAAATATCTATTTATCTAAAATTTCTCCTCCTCAAGACAAACCATGTTTTGGCATGGTTTGCTTTGTCTTCTTCCCTTGACCAGTTCTGAGAGATTCCCATTGAGTGGAACATCCCTAATTCAGAAATACCATTTGTATCTTCCTGCCTAAATTCCTGCAACTGGACAGTTCATCAGGCAGAAGATATTAGAAAAACTGGCAGCCATAATCATGTGGGTGGAGGTGAGGACATCTGCTCTTTATATCACAAGCATTGCCAACATGCTATAGACATATCCAGCTTTCTGTTCCAAAACCCCCTCAAGAATATACCGCGTGGAGTTCCAGCTCGGGTTCGGGAAAATTTGGCAAGTTGTTTTCCTCCTGTAGCCTGCTCATAATTTCCCAGGTCTTTACTACACAGGCAAAGCGTGCCCAGATTTCGTGTGCCACTCCGACATATGCTCCGTGATTACATACAGGATGTACAATCACTCTTCTCCACCGCATGAGCTCCGCTGGCACCGCTCGCCGCCGCAGTCCGGAGAGTCGGGGGGCAACGCGTGCTCCGGGGTGCAGCAGATGAGCGGCGGCGTTCCTTCCCCTGAATCTTTAATGCCTGCTTGTACTCACGCCCTGCTCGCTCGTGCTGGGCACCGCCGAGCTGACAGCCTTGAACATTGCCCAACGTGCTGTGACTGTGCTTGTGGCCACCTCGCCTCCAGCTCTCACCGCCAGCGGCAAGAGAAGAGCGCGAGTCACTGCGAGATCAACTGAGGGGTGGTGTGGGAGCCCAGGGTACTTCCCTGGCTCCTCTGGGGATGCAAGGACCCCCCTGGCAGACCACTCTGAGATCCCCGAGTGACATCCAAGAGCCCCAGGGGCTGGATTTAGCTCCTTGGGAAAATTTACCAACACTGAGGGAAGAGATGCAAGCCCTGAAAATAAGCAAAATGTAAATTAGAGTGTTAGGGTGTAGAATGAGTAGGTTTTTCGATTGTTTGTATTAAGGGCCATTTGGTCAAGATGGAGGATTTTGGGTGTGGTGGGCTTCTTCCTTCTTCACCTTCATGTCATCCATGTTGGGGTTGCATCCTGGGAGCCACAGATTGGATGGTGAAAGAACTGGACATGGTAATGAGATTGCATGGCATTGGGAAGTAATTGTAAATATAGAAGACGAAGTTTGGGGTATAAAAGAGATGGCTCTGCCTTCCCAGACGGCACTTTTGTCATGGTGGCTGTGTAGAGCAGACCTGTCTCGGCCTGGCTGGGACACTTTGCAGATAAGATAAAATAAAGAGCCTTGGAGCAACAGAAGGTCGTCTTGGAGCAGTCCCTCACCAGTGACTTCAGGGAAACCTTGAATCCAAAACCACCTGCATGTCCCTTTCTGAGGAGGTCTCAGACTAAAGAGACCCTCAGACAGTGACAGGATGGCAACACCAGCCTCAGACTAATTCTCACTGTGCCATCCTGGGTTCCTTTAGGAGGAATTTCTCCATGGAAGGCGCTGCCCAGGGAGGTTTGGAGTCCCCATCCCTGGAGGTGTCCAAGGAAGGGCTGGACGTGGCACTCAGCACTCTGAGCTAGTGACAATGTGGGGATCAACAAAGATCAGACTTGATGATCTTGGAGGTGTTTTTTGACCAAGTTGGTTCTCTGATTCATTTATCCACCAGGTACATGGTTTTCCATGCCCTCAATCACGGGACACTCAAGGTTGCCTGGAGGTCCAAAACATGACACTTGTCACTGCTGTTTCTCCATGGGCAGGAAATCATAAACTGAGTGATGGGCCAGTGGTGGTGGAAACATGAATAGAATGCTTGGAAGACCAGGAAAACCTGGATGTTTCACTGAAGAAAAGGTAGTAGAAATATCCTAAAGGATATTGAGTATAAAGATTTGTAATATGTCAATATTATGTTATGTTATTAAGCATTTGAAAAGGCTGCCCAGGGCATTGGTGAGTCCCCATCCCTGCAGGGATTTAAAAGCCCTACAGAGGACAGGGGTCAGTGGTGGCCTTGGCAGTGCTGGGGAATGGTTGGATTCCATGGTCTTAGAGATGTATTCCATCTTGAATGGCTCTATGATTTTAAGGAAGAAAAATCTAAGTAGTGAGTGAAATCAAATCTTCATATCCCTAAGACTGGTGATATAATTCTGGTGGATCCATCTGCTAAAACCCAACAGTACTTAAAAACCTTCAAATCGCATTTTTATAGGTACTCAAACACCTATAAGGAGGAACAGACAAAGTAATGGGACTTTTTGAGCCTCAGGGAATCTGACTCCTGATGTGACAATCTGGTTGTCTCGAATACCCCACAAGGCCCTGATCATTTGGTGCTTCCAGAGCTTTGAAAACACAGCCCTTCAATGCCAAAAGCAGAAGATATAATCTCAGAGAGCACTTTATCTTTTCAGTGTCCCATCACAAATTCTTGCACAATATCCCAGAGTTAACACAAATGGGTAACTGTTCAGTTATCTTTAAAGGCCTGTGGGATTTGATAAGCAATTTCATGGAAATAATCTAAATACGCATAATAAAAAAAAAGGAAGTGATGTTCTGTTAATGTATCACTTTTATTGTGACAAGTTTTTCTTCAAATGAAAAATAAAAGTGTAAAACTTAGAATTGCAGTACTGTTAAGCACCTCCTGGGATCATTATAATAGACTGTACAATTATTACCTGAGCTGAAGTGCTTTTTTTTAAAAAAAAAGAAAAAACCAAAACAGCAATAAATGTAATTTCATTGCTCTACCCGATATGCAAAATCTTCCTGGCATCTATTTCCAATCTGAAATCAATTTTACTTTTATTCATAATTCTGCATGGAACCTTACTGAAAATCTTAATATAATTTCTATAGTATTTTTAAGATTTGCACTACAGTAAAGCTCGATAAAACTTTTAAATGGTTCACATCCATCATGTCACTGAAGTGTTTTTTTAAAATACTTTGCTGAGGATTAGGAAGGTTGAGGAAGAATAACAAAGGTATTTCTCCCTGCAAGCACCTGCAGTTTTCTTTTCAGAATCAGTCCTGTTTTCACAGCTCCATGCCTCAGCTTTTCACAGGATGACACAAACTCGGATAAACAAAGAGTCAGGTGCCCGTACTTTGTCTCTCCACACTCCAGTTCTGCTGATTTCAAATGCAGGAACTCCAAATTTAAATAAGATTAAGAATTATTGCACCCAGCTATGATGATACAAACAGATCTTTGAGCCCACACAGCCTCTGTTCACCTCAATATATTGGTTTGCATGGGTGGGGTCAAGACCATGTGATTTGGAGCTGATGGAATCTATGAAGAGACAGAAATGTTGAAATCTGTGTTATATTTGAGAGCAGTGAAAAATTCCAGTGAGAAAGTCTTATTCTTGGGAATGCCAAGATTCATATTTAGCAAAAAAAATGTTGTCACTACTTTTGTAACACTAGGTCTCTCTTCTCTGTCAAGTGGCACCAAAACCAGGCTGAGCAGTTTTTCAAGTCTCCTGCCTAATTTAATTTTATATTTTATATTTTATTTATATTTTTTATTATATTTGGAAATGTACATTGTTCAAAGCAGCATTTTTGCAAATATCACCTGTATCAACATTTGGGTGCCATTTTTATTTTATTTTATTTTTATGTAGGGATCCTATTGCCTTGAGAAAATGGGCCCTCCTAAAATGTGCATTGAAGGAAGCAGCCAAATCTGCTTTGATGTCTTTTTAGCTCTGCACTCCACATGAAAGATTATCTGGCAGGCAGTGACGGCAGTGCATTAATATATAAAATAATTAGGAAGAGCACTTAATGAAATTATGTGTGTGTTTATACATCCTAAGCCTCATAGCCACATTATCTCCTCTCTCATCAAACCACAGCACTGTTACTTTGAAAAGTATCAGTAGTGACTTCTGGGCCCCACAAAAGGGTCCAAAATTCATCCAAAAAAAGAAGTGAGGACATGAAAAGCCATTCAGACCTGCCTGGCTCTGCCTGCACATCAGCTGGAGGGAGAAGCTCCTGCTGCATGGCAGGGATTGCATAATCCTCCCCTGAGAGCACCTGAGAGTGACTTTGAAAGTTTTATTAGGTTTTTATTAGATCGTGATGCCCATTCTCAGTAGCCAGCTTGTCCAGTTGCTCACAGATTATGAAAATTTGAAATGCTGTGGTGGAAGCCACCAGCTGAGGTTAAATTAGAGGCTGATAACTCACAGGGACTGGGCAGGATGAAGTTTCCCAGTCTGGAGGCAATAGTCAGCACTGGGTTTGTTTCACCACGAAACTGAGGAGACAAACATGTGACATGATGTATTTTACAAGGTGCTTAACAAGAACATGATTGGGAAAAAAATTGTAATCCATGGAATCAATACTATAACCGAATATTGTTTGTTCTCACTGCCTACTGGAGCACAGCAAGATCAATGTCAGGACAGCACTCTTCACTCCAAGTATCAATGACCTGGAAGAAGTCCTGTAAAAGGATGGGACCTGCCAATGGCTTGCATGGGAGGAGGCTGGAGAGGAGAAAATGCAAGCAGGAGTGGCACAACTCAAATCAACTTGAGCTGGCCCAGAAAGGGGTATGTGGAGGAGTTAAATGCAAAGAATATTGAGGTAATTCTTTGGGGGAAAAATAATAAACCAGGCAAAAACTACTCCTATTGCTAGGCTCTCTTTGTGTTTTGTCATATGAGGGGAAATTAAAAAGCACAGGAGAAGGATAATTAGAGATCCTTTAAATGTACGTGTAGGCAAGGAAAAAAAAGAAGTAAACAGGCTGGAAAAGGTCCTGGAAAGGGGCACTGGTGGGGGCGTGGCAGAATTAAGGCAGTCAATAGCACAAGTCAAAAAAACTCTTTGTATCTTCGAGTGTTTGTTCACTACATTTCTGATTGGGAGCTTGTTCAGAGGCCAACGATTGCACCTGGCCTAAGCTGTTCAGCCTTGTAGAGCTGTGCCCTGGTGGCTGACCTCATATTCAGCTATCTCAAACCAATATTTCGAGCCTTTTCAGGCTCCCAATGCAGACTGCTGCACACATTTCCATGTGTGGCTCCACTCCAGCGCCCGTGGCTGCGATGTGAGCGAGGCACAAGGCTAAATATCTGTATTAATACCTGTTCTTTGCTGCTCTGAATTAATGGCAGCGATTAGGAGAGGTACAATTAGCAGTGTGCAAGAACCTGCCAGCGGAGCAGGGGATGCCCCAACCTCTGCTAAGACAGATGGGCAATGGGGAGCTGCAGCTGGTCGGCACTCCTCCCAGGAAATCAGCCCTGCATCCCGAGCTTTGAAGGCTCAATGCATCATCCCCAGCCCTGCAGAGAGGCCCCAGGTGACACCCGTGCCCAGCACGGTGGGGACACCACGCTCTGCAGGTCCAGCACCTGGTGCTCCCTCTCCTTCCCAGCCCTCTATCCAAAAACTCCCCAGTTCCCACCTGGTGTTCCCACCCCGCTGCAGGAACAGCTGACACAGACATCAGGAGCACGTGTTCCCCTTTTGGGGTCCTGCATTCAGGATTAACACCAGGCAGGAGTGGAAATCCTTGTGAGGATTCTGTTCCTTTATCGTGCTCGAATTGCTCTCTGCGCTCACGGCTCCTCAAAGTTTGGAACCAACTTCTTGTCAGGTTCCTTTGGCTCAGAACTAAAATTACAGCCAGTGGCTCTGCCTGAATCTGGAAGATTTAATATTAATATATGAATATATTGATCAGAGTATCAGAGTTCATCTAGGCTCACCGTGCCCATATTTTCCACTGCAGGACCTAAAAAATAATGCAGTGTATTTTTTCACCACAGCTTAACCATATTTCAGGTTACTTAGTCATGTATTATAACAAAAAAAGGAGCCCTTTTCTGGTGCTATTTTCAGCATTAAAAGAATCCAGACCTGGCAGTTTTTACAGTTTCAGTCCAAGCCCAAGCTTCAATAAGCTCACACAGCTCTAATGATTGTTAGTGAAAATGTAATGGGCCATTTGAAATACAAATGAACACGAGTAGGTAAAAGGATTTTTTTTTTTTAGTAGAATCAATTTACACTAGCTATTTAAAAAAATATTAAAATAAATGTAATGCCATTAAATGTAAGCTCAAAACCCATTGAGAGCATTAGTGGCCAAATCTGCCAAAAAAGTAGTCATGCCAAGAGCACGGGGCCAGATTCTGCTCTCAATTACATTGGTGTTAAGCCAGGATAACTCCCCTAATTTCAACAGGCTTGTTCTGGAATAACACTGGGGTTAAGTGGGAGCAGGAAGGAGCTCCATTCCCAGTTAGGAACCCTTGCAGAGCCCCAGTTTACTCCCAGTGACCCAGCTCAGTTCCCACCAGCTCAGGTATCCTGGATTTATCCAGCATCCCCTTTTGGCAGGAAAAGGAGCGGCTCCAACCTCCAGAACAGCATTTTTGGAGGGGTCAGAAACAGAGTGGGGCTGTTCAGCAGGTGCTGTGTTTTGGAAAAGAAATTAATGGAGCAAACCAGTAGGAAGAGCCAATAGGAATCTGTCACCATGGAATAATTAACAGCTGAGTCGAGTTCAAAGTTTTGAGGGCAATGAGCTAAGCAACAGGGGAAAAAGGCAAGTTCTTTTAAAACAGTGTTTAATTTCATATTACTTGCAAAGAAAAGGAAGGAAAAGCAGCTAAATCATGTGTTTAATATTTATTTTAAAAATTCATCATAATATCCTGAATTCCCTGCAGTAGTCCAGAGCCTTTGTGGGTGACCCCTCCCTCCTTCCACATGACAATTTCTAGAAACTATTAAATATCATATTAATACACTTCTAAGGGAAAAAAAAAAAAAGGAAAAATATTTGCGTTGGCATAAAGCTCTGCTGAGAAGATTGGCTCCTGCATCCCAGGTGATCCAGGCAGGCAAATAACCAAACAAGGAAAAGGGGAGCAGCAGAGAGGAAAAAGAGTTTCCCTCATCTGCTCTGACTTTCATCCTTATTGCTGGAGAAACCTGGAAAAAATATCAGGTTTTTACATAAAGTTTGAAAATTCCTCTTAGTGAGTCTATTATTTGCTATTGCTAATAACCTTCTAATTAAAGGTTTTTATTTGGAGTACAAAAAAACCCACAAAACAGCATTTCCTGCATTTCAGATCAGAATGGTGCAATTTTTTTCTTTTAATTAATTTTATTTATATCCGGTTTGACTCTTCTATTTTCAAAAGTCCAGGCTTCCCTGACCACAGTGCCATCAGAGCTCTCAACATCACTTCAGCTCTTTCCAACCAGCAGCTAAACCCCATCCAACCAGAGTTTTGGATGGTAATTTTGATAATAAATGATAAAATTTTGGATGGTAACTCAGGACGTGCCAATAAAAGCAGCCAGGTTAACAGGATATGACAGAATAACAGAAAATATGACAAATCATCTCAAATCATCAGCTCTGCAAACAGCTGCAGAGAGGAAAAATACTATAAATAATTTTATTAAGATTTATTTGGGAAAAAAGTTATATAGACACATATTTATCCTTTCTTTCAGAACGTGTAAATAATGCAGAGTATGATTTGTCACATTCCTTGATTTCATGACAGTTGCAACTGGCAACTGAGGAATAATTTCATTTTAATTATAGTTCAGTTGATTTTCTCTTTAATTACTGAAGTTAGATGACTAAGGCATCAAAATATGTAAAACACAACCTTTCCATACAGTAAATTTTCTTTAATAATAACAGCGGTATTTTTATTGTTTCCAGTCTGCAGAATATAATTTTTCAGCCATGGAAAGCAGCTACTAATTTTTAAATTGCGTGTTTTTCATTTCCTTACAAAATATTGGAAGGAGTTTTGCTCTGTTTGTTGCTATAGGTGCAGAGTTCTGTGTAAAAGATTTAGGATTTCACAGGTTTGACGTTGGAGGGAGGTAAAATGTGTAAAGTTGCCTGTCTCAACAAGACAAAAGCCATCAGGGCTGAAAATGCAGCCCTCGGGCTCCTCCTCTGGCCTTTGCTTTGCTGCCAGCCTGGACAAGGGAATGCAGCTTTCCTTGTCTCTCTGGGGCTCTGGGTTTGGGAAAATGAACAGGAACAATGCCCTGAGAACCCTCAGCTACAAATCACGGGGCACACATTTTTCTGTGGTTGTTTATGACTTAGTAGAGCTGGGAATGCTCCAAATTCCCAGGTTTTTGGGGTTTTTTTCACAGACCTTCTAGAAGGAGGTTTACTAGAGAGGAAAGGGGATGTTTTGAAGCTGCAGAGCAATGCTAATTTTACTCCCCAGTCTGTCACCACTGGACTGGGCTTCTTGGTTGGGCCACCAGAAAATAAAATTTTTCTGAGCAGATAAGATCCCGGACGAGGCGCTGGTGCCAAATATCACGGAAAGCCTCGCACAAGAGTGCCTTGCAAAGAGCGACATTCAGATGAGGTTATTAAATGCAGGGAGGAGGTTATGTGTGTATAACACACTCAGGAGCACTTGGGAATTTTTGGAGCCATTTTCTGCTCTCTTTTCCCAGTCAGTTTTTTGAGTGACTTCAGCGGGAGTTCCGCTCGCACAAAAGCTGCCGGATTCAGCTCCGGGTCTAAACATTTGGGTTGCAATGTGCCTGGAAAGCCAGAGGAATTAAGATATTTGCCCTGCTCTCGCTGCACTGGAGCTGACTCCCCAGCACCCTTGTGCTCCCTGGAAAATCCCAGCTATAGTTTATCTGAAATTAATTTGCCCGCACTGTTAAGTCAATTACCCAAAGGAACAGAGACTCGATTAAAAATCTATTTAGTTCAATAGGAAACAGTATACTTGGGATCAATTTTTTTTTTCCCTCCTCCACTGCAAGGAATCTTATTGTATCCCTGTATAAATAATAAAGGTGGTGCACTCTCCTCTCCTGCTCAAGCATGGCTGAGCAGATACAGCTCGTGCAGCGCCCGTGTCGCGAGCACCCAGAGAGAGACAGGAGGAAGAATATCCCAAACACAGCCTCCAGCCCAGGGCTGGGAGTGACCCTGCGCAGGGCTGGGATGTGCCAGGCCACAGGAACTGCTGGCTCCCTGTTTTCCAGGGGATGGTTGTACCTGTCTCACCTAGAGAAATGTTCCTATTGTCAAGCCTACAGCAAAGTGTGTCCAGACAGATTGGTGTTCTGCTCAATGGAGCCCACATGAATCATGTATTAGTTCATTTAAAAGCACTTTGTAGACAAACATGCTCAGTCTATCAGCAGGCTCGGGGATGCAAATACTTCACTCAGTGTATATGAGCCCTGACAGGACATCTGTGATCCATGGGATTGAGAACCAGCTCCTTCCACATTAGGCAGTAACAAGCAGAAAGGCTTCGCCGTGTTTTGCTCTTTTTCAGCAAAATGAAAATTTAACTTTGCCATCACGTTGGGAACGGAATAAACACTATCCACTGAAAACTAGCAGCAGGAAGAGGTAAATGATTTACAAGATATTCTTCAATCATTTAGCACATGCTCGGTTTAGGGGCTAGAGTATTCCTGAAGAAGGCAACAGTTTTCCAGGAACCTTTATCCTAAAATACCTGCTGCGTGGGACTGCTTCAGAGGTGAGGAGGCATTGCAAACATTAGATTCAATAAATGCTAGAGACATCTTTTGTACATTCTCTGCTCAGCAGATGCTGATTGCTTCCTGTAAATTAAAGCGAGCTGATGAGTGTCTGCAATAGCAAAATATTGGGTGGACTCTCATTAGCAGACAGAGTGTGTGGAATTAATTTCACTGAGAGAGTTGTAGGATGATTTATATATAGAAAATGTAGTTTGCAAAAGCAGCCTGGAAGAGATTCAGACGTGGACGGACTTTGCCTATAAGTGGTTCCAAATTAATTTGATTTGTGAAGGAGAAGTCTGTAGTACTGTAAATACTGTAAGCACGAGTGCCAAAGTTATATCGGTGTGAGGAATGCTGCTTTCAGCCTCTCCTCCTTGATGCTGGTGATATTAAGATATTCCTTGCAGGAATATCTTAATGAGAGTACAAACCCTTCAATTTTATAGTGCTTTAATTTTCTCCTAGCCCTGGGCTTTTCTGACTGCTAAGACAGTGTGTTTACTAACTTCATCCCCTGCTTCTTTTAATTACGTGGTCAAATCCGAGTGACTCCTACCTTCACATTAACTGACACAAGCCCCCCTCCAGAGTATGGGATGTTCATTTTTTGATCCTCAGAAAATTCAGGAATTCATTTGTTCACCTGGAGTCCTAATATTTCCTTAGCAGTAAACCAAGTCCTGGAAATAGTAACTCAGGCAATCAGAGTATTGTTACTGTTCCCAGAAAGGTAATATTTTTGAATAGCTCTGCATATTTAACAAGGAAGATGTGTTTTGAGCAATTTTTAATAAGGTAATATTTTACTTTTCCCATTTCACCCTTGCAGGAAACTGCAGAGATCAGTTCTGGATTGAGATTGCATCCCCAGTCTTGGATCCTTTAACATCCCAGAAGGCACACATGAAAAAGAAAAATCCCCCTACTTACACTGTGAATAGGTGCTAACAGCTTTAAAGAATTACCTACCAAATATTAGGTGCAATTTAAAACTACATTTAAGGCAGAAAGGGTGGTTTAAAAGTCTACGTGGCCAGCTAAAAGTCAGAGGGAGAAAATGACTTGAACACATGTTGGATGAATTTCTGTCTGTGTGGGAGATGCAGCTCTGGTGGGATAAAATATCCCCCACCTAAAAAATATTGGGCAGGTTCTGTACCTGCTCTGCTGTGTGTTCCACCATTCAAAACCTGGTCAAATGCTTTGAGATCATTTCCATTTGCTATAAAAAGAAACACAACTGTGCTATCTAAGCATTGTGGAAGATTATTTATATTGAAAGACGTCCTTAGGCTAAACTATTAAATGAGGATAATGGATCTGAGGCACCGACGGCACGCCGAGGACTCGTTAATGAATTAGTTGGGGAAACAGAGTCAGATGCTGGGCTCAGGTAGAGGCTGGGTGTGCAAATGTGCTTTTGGAGGAGCTGCAGGACCAAGGAGGGACCTGGAAAAAGCAAATAAAACGATCCACACCTGCTTCCAGGGCTGTCCGAGGCCGCTCCGGTGACACGGTACAATATTTGTTCAGAATATTGTCTGTTAGATCAGTTTAAACACGTGCTGGAACTTATTAGATATTTATTAGCTTACATTTAAGCCCCAGTCTATTTTACAAGCCCGATGCCCCCTGTTTTATGTAAAAAGGATATTTCAATAGATATAATTTAAATTAGTTCGTAACTTGATAACTTGCCACCCTAATGAAACCTGCACTAATGACTGCCTTCACTAGGCAGCTCCTAATTTTAAGAACCTATTTTAAAATATTCATAACGGATCTGGTGCGGTGTTGTTTGAACTGTATTTAATAGACATCTCAGCTCTGGGCTTTTCCCTGTGGTTTGTAGAAGTCACTGTCAACTGTGGCTCTTCCAGCAGCTTTTTGCTGAGTCTGGGATGGGAGAGGGGGTTGAAGCTTCCTGGCATTGGGGGCAGAGACCCCACACGTGTCCTTTGCATCCCAAGGGAAGGAGAACCCGGCAAACACTTGAGAAAAAATTCCCAAATGATATAACAGCCCAAGCCATAATCAGGAGTAATGCTTTATTATGGGTTTAATCACGGTGTAAGTATCTAAAAGACAATAATCCAACATCTCTCTTGTCTGAAGAGCAACTCTGACATCTCGTGTTAGTCTGAGCTGACAACTAAACGAGTTGTCATTCAGTCAAGTGAGAACTAAATGAGTTAAAGTCACTCTGTGACTTTCCCTCTGCGTGCCTGGAGCTTGGTTTGATGAGGAGGTGGAGTAGGTGAGAAGCCCCTGAAAACTTGTGGGTTTTTTCCTAACAGGACATATTGCCCAATTGTCTAAAAAACCGCAGGAATTTACCATCCCCTGGACCCACCTCTCCAGCCCAGTGGCAGACCAGACAAGATTTCCCCTCCAGCAGGACCTCCCAGCATGGTCCCGCCTCGACTCCACTTCCCTGGGCAGTTTTGCTTCCTGATGAATGAAAAGCTGCCCTGGGATGTCCCAGAGGGAGGAAGGACATGCTGGGCAGCACGGGAAGCACAACCACTGCCCCTAATGCAGCCCCAACCCCCCCAAAGAGCCAGGCTTCCCACCACCACCCCCAAAGAGCATCTCTGTCCTCTAAGTGCTGTGCCTCCTCCTCTGGGGGCTCCTAATGCACTTCCCTCCTTCTGCCTCACTGGCTGCTGGGGAAGGACGTGCTCGGGGCCTCTGAGCACCCCTCAGCAAGAAGGGAAAGTCAATATACAAACCGTAGTGATTAATATTAAACACGGAGTGCGCATCTAAAGACGTGATTAATGTTAATGACAAAACAACAGCACAACAGCAAGGGGACAGCAAGGATGTGGGGGCATTGGTAACAAACACCAAGAGCTGCTCTGAGTTGGATGATGCTCAGTGCTGTCACTTTGGTGGCACCTGAACCAATTCACCTTGATAAAATCCTTCAGGAAAATGTTAGATTTAAGCTTGCCTCAGGTGCAATGACTTTAGCCCCAATCCAGTGGAATGGGAAATTATTTTCCAAATGCAATGTTGATTAGCACTCACAAAACCAGTTTTAATCATTTGAATTCTAAGTTGACTGCTGGTTGTTGTAGGGGTTGTCCTGATGACCCCTGAGTGTGGGGGGCATCCCTACCCCTCTGTACTGAGCTGCCATCCTGCATCACCTCCTGTCAGGAAAGGTCCACACATGAGAAGCTGGGAATCACCACAGATGAGAAAATAAGCCAACCCAAAACCTCCCTCGGTGACAATTTCCAAGGAGAAGAGACATCAGATGGATTTTAAACAGGCAGGAACTCAGCCCATGAGCAGAGTTTGGGCCAAATGTCCTGCCAGGGGCCAGTCAGCAGGAGCCCTCTGCCAAGCCCTGGTCCCTAGATCAACACCTCAGCCGTGATAAAAAGCTGCTCTTTAAATCAAAGGCAGCTCACAAAGGGGGGGGAAAAAAAAAGCCAAAGACATAAATCTGCATTGGCTTCCAGCCCAGTGTGATCTTCCAGTGCATTTCTGCTGATGCTACTTCTGGGATGGGACAAAGGAAACGGATGACACGGAGATGGCTGTGGCAGGAAGACCACCAGGCTGCCCGTAAAGGAGCAGGCAGAAGTGGAGATGACGTTCTGTCATGGGCTACAAGTTCATCTCCAACTTTTTTTGCTGCAGCAGCTCAGCTAAGCCAGCTGGAGGTTTGAAATGTACTCAGGGATGAGGTGTTTTGTGCCCATGGATGCAGTAAAGGAGCAGGGCTGGCTTTGGCAATGTTTTAAGAAAACAGGAAGAATGGAAGGAGTAGAATATCTTTTGTCACTTCAATTCCAGCATTGATTTTTTTTGTTAAAAATCACCTAAAAGCAGAGCAGTGATGGAACAGGTGTTTCTCTGAGAAATATCCTAATCAGACACACACCATGCCCAAAAGCCAAAATTCAGCTCCAAAAAATCACTGTTGTATCTCTGCTTTAAAAACTGTTCTGTAAATACTTCCAAATTATTTCACTTCCAGGTGTCTGTTTTAGCAAAGGATAATTTGACCCCATTCTGGCATCACTCAGGACCTCAATATACCCATCTCTGAGACATCACTGAGAGATGAAAAAATAAGTCACAGATGTGTGCTCCTCATAAGGAGTATCAATCAAGCAGGACACAGTCAAAAGGTTCACCAAGTCTTTTTTCCTGTAAGAAAGAGAACAATAAAATTTGTTCACCATTTGGTTTTGAGGTTGGTTGTTTTGTTGGGTTTTTTTGGGCTTTTTTTTTTGGTACAAGAGAATGAAAATCTGTTTGCAGTTGTAACTTTTACAGTATGTCAAGTATTTTCTTTTTTTTCCCCCCTCTTCCATAATTATTTTTACAGAGAGCTGTTCTTTCCATCAGGTCACTGAACTCTGAAAAACAAACCTTCAAGGCTGCTTTTGAAAAATTGGACCTTCCTTTCCTTTCAATCGAAAGATTCACAACTTTCCTGTACGAGCCAAGACTCAAAAAATAACATAAATCCTTTCAGTGCTGTCTCTCTCTTTGCCTGTGTAACAGATATTTCTGCTAACATTTACTTTCGTAATTTTTCACATTATTCTAGCTCTCAGAGGTTAATATTTACCATTCATTTCGATATTCACAAACTACAGAGGTAGGATTGCAAATATCCACCCTGGGAAAATGAGCAGCTCTGCCAGAAAATATGTTCAAGTTTCTTTGTGGAACTGTGGGAGACAACACACCACTGACAACATTTCACTGGGTTCATCTGTTCGTGTTTTAAACATCTGCACAATCAATTCATGCAGCACAACAACTGGAATTTCCAAAGGATAACCAGATAATTACAGCAAATGGGGTTTGGTCCCTTTGATGCACTTGGAAGAATATTATTAAAAAACAAGGTGAAGTGATATATAGAAGGGAAATTACTGAAATTATATCCCTGAACTGATCCCAAACACTCATTTTCTGGGAGGCATCTACAAATAGAGCAGACACTGAGCAGCAGCAGCAAAATTCAACAGAGCTGCCTGCACAAGCTGACCCACTGCTGGAAATAATATCAAATCATAAATGAATTAATTTGCTTGCTGACCAAGTAGTTTGCCATATTAAAGTGCAAGTTTGCAAGACATGTATTCTATTATCCCAGACTGCACTCTTGACACTTTGCATTAGGAACATTTAGCATTCAGCCTTTGATATTTTGAACGCTGAGTACAATGAATTTGTCAGCACAAAGGAGGGTTTTATTCAATTTTGAGATGTAACAAGTGAGGATCTAACAGAACCACCAGTAAGAAGGGTGAAAAAATGGAGATGATTTGTGGGGAAAGGGGAAAGGGGAAGGGAAAGGGAAAGGGGAAAGGGGAAAGGGGAAAGGGGAAGGGGAAGGGGAAGGGGAAAGGGGAAAGGGGAAAGGGAAAGGGAAAGGGAAAGGGAAAGGGAAAGGGAAAGGGAAAAGGGGAAAGGGGAAAGGAGAAGAGGGAAAGAGGAAAAGAGAAGAGAAGAGAGAAGAGAAGAGAAGAGAAGAGAAGAGAAGAGAAGAGAAGAGAAGAGAAGAGAAGAGAAGAGAAGAGAAGAGAAGAGAAGAGAAGAGAAGAGAAGAGAAGAGAAGAGAAGAGAAGAGAAGAGAAGAGAAGAGAAGAGAAGAGAAGAGAAGAGAAGAGAAGAGAAGAGAAGAGAAGAGAAGAGAAGAGAAGAGAAGAGAAGAGAAGAGAAGAGAAGAGAAGAGAAGAGAAGAGAAGAGCAGTTATTGTTTCATTTCTGCCATGCAGGAAGCAATATGTGCTCCAAAGGCAGCTCCCAGTGACGGGCAGAGTGATCATTTACTCCAAGGCTGCAGCGAGCTTGTTCTGCTCTTGTCACCATGATCTAACGCTGGCAGTACAATGTGAGCAAGCAGAGAGCATTGATTAACACTGCCAGGCAGCTGTGTTGGAATCCTCAAGTCAATATTGTGTGCTCTTGGTAAAAAATAAAAAAAAAAAAACCACCAAAAATAATGGGAAAAAGAAAAAGAAGACAGATTCGGTGTATTTTGATCAGCACAAGTACAGCTGCAATTCAGTGGCAGCAGCAGGGAGGGAAACCACCCACAGGAAGAGCAAACTTGTTCTGTCACATCTTAGCACACAGCAAAATTCCAGCATCAGTACCAATTCCCTAAAATCTAGGCTGCATTGGCAGCCCACCCAGCCTTCTGAGGTAAGAGAACAATGTATAATTTTTATATATATTCCTATGTATATATATATTTACAGATACATGAAACTAAATTTAATAAACATTCCAGGAAGGAAGGGACTTGGAGGAATAGCCAGACAATGAAATAAATTTTTTTACTGCATGGCTGTATTTTTAAGACCTTGCAGAAAATGAACTCCTCGGTGATCACATTCCAAAGAACTTGGGAATGTTTTCCAGTGTGCCATGTTGTATCCCTTAACACTGGATGGTGATTATTTTAAATCCCTGCTATAAGACACAAGTATTTGATTAAAACAAATTCCAGACTAAATCTGGGTGTTCCTTTTTATTAGGGATTCAGGGACAGAAGGGAACAGTGTGACTACAGCCTGCTGATGTCCCAACAGCATCAATTGTGTGAAAGTTCAGCCCTTCAGGGATTCATTTGGAGTACTCAGCACCACTGAAAATAGTAATAAATGGTGTTTTGCAATGCTCTTTGCATTTCTTTATAGCCCTTATTGTGCTGGAGATGCTCAGATGAGAAGAGAGCTTTATCTCATCTCCTTCATCAGAGCTGCAATTGGAGCACACACCAGCAATAGCTTTTCCAAATGCCACCAGCCTCAGAGCTGTATCCAGGTAACAAAATAAACCAGCAAATGAGGGAAAGAACACCAGAGACCATGGAAATACAGACTTGTAAAGATCCACCTTGGATTCCCCTGCACACTGAAGTGACAAGGCTGGACTGCAGGGAACAGGTTGATGTTTTCTCCATGCAGCACTGAGGACAACCATGCTCTTCCACTCCAATTCATTTTCTTATGAGGAGCCAGGGAAATTTTGATTGGAGCTGGCCAAAGCTTAATCTTTTCAGTCTATAAAAAATTTAATCAGTTTGCTCCCATTTAATAAATGTTGCCTTTTTTGGTGAGGGGAGAAAACACCCAATCAGAATCTTTCCTTAAAATGAAATGGGAAAGGCTCATCCAGCCTGGAAATCTGGGATATGAGAGAGGCAGCACCAGGGGCTCCCTGAGCAGGAATCCTGGGAGCTGGGGTGTCCCAGCTGAGGGGACATCACTGCCAGGCTCAGCTCAACCCCTCCTGCACACAGTGTCCCATGCTGATGGAAGGAGATGAGTGTGGTCTGAGAGCTGTGGTGGGGTCCCTAAAATCTGGGAATCCCTTGACATCTCTGGCAATCCATGAGCTTGGTAGAGACTGTTCTGCTTTCCAGGTGTCAACAAGTGTTACTACAAACTCTTTTAGCTACAAGGGGGGCAGGAGGGGGAAAGGCAAAAATAAAAGAAGAAAAAAAATTCTCTTTGTAGCATCAATAGAGACCACTAAAATCCACACATGCAATGCCAAGAACCAGAGCTGTGGGGTGCTCCCCCCGGTCTTCTTCACAGGGATCAACCTCATTCAGGGCCAGGATTAGAATGGGCTGAGCCATGCTCCAGCCCTTTTCCTAAAATCAAATAAATAAAGGAGTGGTGACAATCCTCGAGTTTCAGAATGCATGGCAGGCCCTGATGCTTCACCTTTGGCCAAAACCAAAGGGAAATCCCACCCAAATCCCCCTGGCTGCAGAAGTGGATTCTGTGAAATCCATCTGGGTGTCAGAGTGGGACAGGAGAAGATATTCCACAAAGCAGGAGACCCAGATCAGGAGTTTTTTCTTCTGCCATTTAACATACCCCATAACCCTGAGGACATTGTCTTAAACAAAGGCTTGAACTTGGAGTGAATTGTAATTTTTGCAGCTTTGAAACCCAGGAGAGTGAAATCCTTGCCAGAAAGATCCTGAAGGGGTAAAGAGAGAGAGAGGAAAAAAAAGAGAGAATAAACTTGATAATTATGACAAAAATAATATGCACATCCATAGTTTTGCTAAGTTTGGGATTGACGAGAAGAATCAAAGTGGTAGCCTGAAGAGAAAATCTGTGTTTGAGGCAGGAGGTTAACTGACAAAAATTAAACTCAAGGCTGAAGACACAAAGAAGAGCAAAAACCTACAAGAAACCTCACAAGAAAAAAAAAAGATCAGATTACTTTTTATGACCAAGAGGCAAAACTAAGGAAAATATTTCAGACATGAGAGCTGTTATTTTTGTACCTTTGAAGCAATACATAGCTAGCACAAAAGACAACACGAGACAAGACAGGTAACCCAATCCTTTCAGACTTTGTGGCTGCAATCTCCTCCAGGTGAGATGCTTGGTTGTGCTTCCCTTCTTTCCATAAGTGAATAAATTCTGGGAATCACAACTGTGATTATTCCGACTTGTGTTTTCTTCTCCGGCTTCAAAAGTCAGAACCAAAGGACCAAAGTCCTTGAGTACTGCAGGAAAAGTTCAGGTATGACCCTGAATTTTATTTGTGCATGAAGCAAAATTAATATAAATGGTATTGCTCCACCATAATCTTTTCCTTTAACAATCTCAATTTAGAATATTTTTGATTCCCACAAAATGAATGGAAAATGTGTCAGTCTAAAGACAAAAGGACCTGATAACAGTGAGAGAACAGTGTCCTGTGGCTAAGGAAAAGTTGTTGTCACAGCACATCCTTTACACCAGGACCTACAGCAATGTCCATGCCTTGAGCAACAGCAAAGACATCATTTAGAATAACAGGACAAAACCTGGACACAGGTGCAGCAATTGGGATGTGTGGAGTGACCAAGTCCAAATCTAAGACTTCAAAACTCCCATTCAGTTGCTTAATCATGAAGAAATCCTGGGGTCTTCAACTCTTAAATTAATAGTTTTTGTAATTTCAAACATAGCTTTGCACCCACATGAAGTTCTTACATCTTATCAAGGCATCCCAGACTAGAGACCCCCATCCTGCAGCTGTACCTGGCACAGGCAGATGGAAAACAAGAATGAGAGATTTATACTTCCCAGAAACATCTGTCTATGGTACACAGAGGGTCAGGTTTAAAAGGGTTTGCACCAACCAGGGAAGGAAAGTTTAATTTCTCTCTAACTTTTCAAGCCATTTTTTTCATCTCTTTGGGATAAAAGCATATTACTTGTGCTGAAAATATTCTACTTTTCAGGGGAAAAAGGGACATCCTTATGACATAAAAGGACACAGAGATTTAGGAGACATCCTTGAGGCAAAGGGGTTCCTGACCAAGCTCAAGGATTTCTTCATTTATTCTGCTTTAAGTAGCTATTGAAGAAAATACATAAAAGTTACAAGAGCAGAGACCAAAACTTTGTGCTGTGATCATTGCTATCACAGCAGAGAACACACAACCAACATGCTCTGCTAGACTTCCCTTCCCATAATCCCAGAATTCCAGAACCCCAGAGTTCCAGAATCCCAGAATCCCAGAACCCCAGAATCCCAGAATCCCAGAATCCCAGAACCCCAGAATTCCAGAATCCCAGAATCCCAGAATTCCAGAACCCCAGAACCCCAGAACCCTAGAATCTCATAATTCCAGAACCCCAGAATCCCAGAATCCCAGAACCCCAGAATCCCAGAATCCCAGAATCCCAGAACCCCAGAATTCCAGAATCCCAGAACCCCAGAGTTCCAGAGTCCCAGAATCCCAGAACCCCAGAATCCCAGAATCCCAGAATCCCAGAATTCCATAATCCCAGAATCTCAGAGTTCCAGAATCCCAGAATCCCAGAATTCCATAATCCCAGAATCTCAGAGTTCCAGAATCCCAGAATCCCAGAACCCCAGAACCCCAGAACCCCAGAACCCCAGAATCCCAGAACCCCAGAACCCCAGAATCCCAGAATCAATTGGGAAACACCTCTGAGATCACAGAGTCCCACCCATGACCGATCACCACGTGGTAACTAAACCTGAGTGCCACATCCAGCTGTTCCTTAAACACCTGCCTCTGCTCTGCCTGTTTTGGGAGAAGATTGCATGGAATTGTCGATCTTAAACAAAAGTCTGAGGCTGTGGGTCCAGAGGGAGGCCCAGGGAGGTGCAGGATTTGGTGCCTCCAACACCAGCATTGATTACTTTGGGCACTCAGGACCTTTGCTGTCACACACAGCCAGGGCTCTCCAAGATGCCAAACGCTCCCCAGGCAGCCCAGAGCCCAAATCAGCAGAGGCTGCTGCCCCTGGGATGGTGGGAGAGGCGGCTGGCAGTCCCTCAGTGCATCCCTGCCATGGTTGGGAGTGGCTTTTGGGGGCCACATCCCCAGAGTCCCCGTTTCCTGGCGGGGTCAGCCTCACACTGCCCTGCAGCACACGGGTGACTCTCTGTGGGGTGAGACCAAGCTGGAATTTGTGCTGCAGGCAGCAATGGGGCTGCAGGCAGCAGGACCAGACTCGCCATCATCTGAAGGGAACAACCTGGAAACACATTTACTGGGGACATCTGGTACTCAGTGTCAACAATTCACTCTGCTCCAGTGAGTTACTGCCAGTGTGGCTGCAGCCTTTGTGGAGTGAGTTAATTAACTAAAATATTTCATAATGCCATGGCCTCGCTCCTCCCAATAACAGATACTCTTTTCCATGTGTAGAAATGGCAGAAGTTCAGGGTGTCACCCCATTGCACTGCTCCCCATGCCCAAAGCTTTCAAAGCTCCTCAACCTCAGCCTGGAAAATCCACAGGCATTGCCCAAATTTTAAGCAAGAGGAACAAAAGATCTGTATAACAGCTGGTCCAAAGTCACACTAACAAAATCAGAGCAGAAACCAAATTTCATCGTTGCTCTTTTGCTTTAACCTTACATGTATTATTAATTAAATAAATCCAATGTTTGATTAACCTGACATAAAATTCTGGGAATGATATGAACTCTCCTCCATATGTGGCGCTGGAAATATCCCACCAGTTCTAGAATAATTCAGCAGTGGGGATATGAACAGAGCAGGAAGACCAAAAGGCAGTAAAAAAGCAAAAGGAAATTGGCTGCTGCTTTACCAATTTCCTGTTGGGGCTCTTCAGGCTGGATTGCTCAGGACAACCATTACAGGGAGGTTTGGAGCTCTGGAAAGCTTTTATTGACCTCTCTGTAAATACAAAATAGCCCATGAATTAAATGGGAGGGTCACTCTGAGGAAGTTCAACACACTTGGCAGATTCTTGGGAATAAGCAAAAGCAGGGATCAAGAGGACTGATTGAAAATGTGCAGTTATTGTGCAAAAGATTCTTTTTCTTGGGAGCAAGCTCCCTGGGGCCTTCTAGGACGGGATTTACAAGGCTAATGAAGGATGTTGGTTTTTTTCCCTTCTGTCACTGAAAATTCAGCTAAAGACAAGCCAGAGGGACAAGCAACTGTCTTGCTGCTGAAAACATGTTTTCCAAAGCTTCCATCACCCTTTTTCCCCCTCATGTTTGCCCACTGTCCCACTCAATCCTGCCAGATGCCCTCCTCCTGAGATGGGATTTGGAATTTGGTACCCCCAAGTCCTGTTCACAGTTTTCCCCATGCTGCAAGAAGTTTCTCTAATTACACCAAAAGTCGAGCAAAAGTATCTTTGCAAAACCCCTTGGATTCTCTCTCCCTCCTCCTTCTGTTTTATTCTTTTTTTTGGTTATCATTAAACAATCAATATTTTATTTCCATTTCCTTTTATAAGGAGTTGAAACAACTTCCAGTGATTACATTTACATGAGTTCCCGTTATTATAGGAAACACTTTTATCCATCATTGTGCATCCTTGATTTGAAATTAACTTTTTCTGTCACTTATAAAGGTAGAATGCATAAAAATTCTTCTCCATATATAAATATTAAGATTTTTATTTGTTAATAAATTTCCTTCCCCTTTTTTTAAATCAGTGATCACTGTAACTCCAAAGGCTTATTTGCAGGGGACCTGTGGAATTATGGTTTGGATCTTATTCTCCTTGATAGAAATCCTAAATCAAATGAATGGAGCTCCTGCTACTTAAAGTAGCAAATTAGGACTGTGGACATTAGAGGAAAGTCTGACCATGATTAAAAAGATATCCAAGCTTTGGTCTTGAGATCTGGATGCTTTTAAGAAGAAAAAAAAATTAATTGAAGAAGTTACAACTAACTTAGAAATATCTGATCCATTCATTTCATCTCAAAACTCTTTAAGAGCAGCAGAAACTCCGAAGCCCTGCTGCTGGTGCTGTTGTTTTTAATCACAAGCCCCAGTTTAGGATGTGCTGACAAACTCAGCTTGTCAGGAACGTCCTGCCCAAACCCAGCACGCTGCCTCCACAGAAAAACACAATTATTGCACTGTGCACACGCTCATTTTTCACATTTTACTCATCCCCATGTAAAAGCCTGGGACAGGGACACGGCGTGGCTGAAATCTGAAAAACCCAGATGTGTGGGAATCGCTGCTGGAGCCCAGGTGGGACTAAAGCCAGGGAGACAAAGGGGGAAAATGATCACAGCTTCTCTGAGTGACAATTTCCCAGCACTGATGACCTTGAAGAGTGACCAGTGGAGTCAGAAAACGTGTGCTAGAGGAGACAGAACTTCTTCAAAGGTAGGGAAATTCATCCCCAACTCTCCTGGGCCCCCAGGTATGAAACACAAAGCTTTACTCAGTTTGTAAAAGTGAGACAGTCTGCTTTCCACAACCAGAAATTGAGGACATGTGAAAGCTCATATTTATTTTAATTTACTGTAAACACCTGGAAGTTTGAGAAGATCCTGTCACTGTTTCTGGAGTAAAAGATGTGTATTCAAAATTATTAATGCGTTAAGCCAATAATAGGTTTAAGAGGGAGTATTCCTGTAATACACATTCGTTTTTGTGCCATACAAAGGAGGGTTTGGGGGGAAATAAAACTAACATAATGGAAATGCAGAGATGCCCAAAGCCTCAGAAAAAAACAAGGGAATAAGGGAATATGAAAGCTGGATGCAAAAAGTTGCTTTCTCAATGCCTTCAGGCCTGACTTTATTCGTTTTGTTTTGCCAGTCATGAGTAATTTGGCTACTCAATAGTTATGCAGGATCCTTTTTAAGCCCCTATGTTGACATTATGATTGCTTAAATGTCTAAAAATATGCTGATCTCTAGTGGCACACAAGAGGAAAAAAAAAACAACACAAAAAACCCACCCCAAACCAAAACAAAAAGACAAACCGAAACAGAACAGGAAAATAATTTCAGGAAAATATTCAGAAGCCATCTGTAAATTGCTTCTATTTGTCATGCTTAGGAAGAGAATGCATTCTGCACATCAAATCCTTTAATCCTTGCAAATGTGATCAAATTTGTATCACAGGAATTTTACATACACAGAAAAGCAGATTTTTAAAGTCTTCTTTTACAGAAATGAAGGACGGGGACGTTACTGGAAGAACAAAACCTGTCACAGTGCCTTCCTTCCTTCCCAAATTTTGCAGAAAATACACAACTATTTATATATATTTTCCCTTATCTCTGCTTTTCCCTAGAGAATAAGTTCAGGCTGCCCAAAAAATAAGCCTGGGAGTGAGCTGAGCTGCTTTGAGCCTCTCCCAGCAGCTCCTGCTAGGTCCATGCAGACAGAGATGTCCCCATCTCTGTGGGACCTTTTGGGACTTTCTGTGGGCTCTCAGCTCCTGCTAATGGAATTCTCTTTTACTGGGGCTCTCCTCCAGCTTCTCACCCCCAAACTTTTGATCTGAAATGCCTTAATTATTCCTGCAAAATGCTGAGGGAGCAGAAAGAGGAAAGCAAAGCAATGTCACGTTATTTGGTTTTTAATTCAGCTCCCTCCTCCTCTTTCTCTGTGCTGATTTCGTAGAAAAAATATTTAGGAACATGGAAAATCTCTTCTCATGTCCCCAGCACTAAAATTTAGGCTATATTTTCTCTCCCCAAATCCTCCCCACACACTTAGCTCACAATAGCTAAATAATAATGGAAAACAATACTGGAAAGGGTCACAGCAGAAGCCCCAAGATTAACTCAATTCACCCAAACCTTTATCAGGGATAAAGATATTTTTCATTCATCTCTTCGCTAGACACCCAGTCAATAATTTAGAGGAAGATTCCTCATTTACTCCCTTCACTTAAAAGATATCAATATCTGAGTTGGGGGGAATAAAATCCTGTAAATTCAGCGTAGTGAAGTGCTGACTTTAATGTTGGCTCTTCAGAGTCTGGCGGGCGATTCCCCAGCCTGCAAAGCACAGAGGAAAAGAACAGACAGCCCTGGGAGATCCCCTGCTCCTCCAGGAAAAGAGACAGCAATGAAAAGACCAGACTTTCACTTATGTGTTTATCAAAAGTAAGAACAAATCCTTTTCAGTTACAGGAATTACATCAGAACACAATTGCCAATGGTCCAGTGGCTTTTTAGCAGCGTGGTTGGTTCTGGATATTTCTGAGGAAAAGGGAAAGAATTTACAAACACTACCCCACCTCCCAACTTTATGTAAAAAAACCAAAATTCCTGAGACAAACATGATTTTTAAGAGCAGGGGATCAAAATTAAGATTTCACTGAGTGAAATTGTCACTGATGCTGATTTTCAGCCAAGGTTATGTATATGTCTGATACATGCACATGTGTGTTTTCACTTGGTCAGCAGAGAGTTTGAATTTCTTATGGAGACCACCAACTTTGCTGGACAAGTTTCAGTTCTTTAAAAAAAAAAAAAATTGAGAGCAGTGATTTAACTCATTCTTGCCACAGTAACATGAAGGACACACTGGCCAAGTCCAGGGCCCATCCCCAGGCATGCATCCAACAACAGGACAACAGCAGAGTTAACAGGTGTAGCTGCAGGGATAGCTTAGGAGAGGTTTTAATTAGTCTGACTACTGTTTTAGAAACACAGCTTTGATAAAGAGATTTGTATCTCTCTGCATAAAATCTTCTGTGATCTTAAAACCATCAGCAGCAAATGGGCAGCACTGGAAATTCAGCCAAGCTACCAATGATTCATCCTCATCAGCCCTGGCTGTCAAACACCACACACAACACTCCCACATTTTCTAGGAGGGTTTCCTAAATCCCATCTTCTAATGAAAAGCTTGAGGTGAAGATTCAGAGGAGGCCATGGAGATGCTCCAAGGGCTGGAGCTCCTCTGCTCTGGGACAGGCTGGGAGAGCTGGGGGTGCTCACCTGGAGAGGAGAAGGATCCAGGGAGAGCTCAGAGCCCTTGCAGAGCCCAAAGGGCTCCAGGAGAGCTGGAGAGGGACTGGGGACAGGGATGGAGGGACAGGACACAGGGAGTGGCTCCCACTGCCAGAGGGCAGGGATGGATGGGATATTTGGCAGGAATTGTTCCCTGGGAGGGGCTGGGATGGAATTCCCAGATTTGCTGTGGCTGCCCCTGGATCCCTGGCAGTGCCCAAGGTCAGGTTGGAGCACTGGGAGGTGTGGGAGGTGTCCCTGCCATGGTAGGAGTGGCACTGGGGGTGATTTAAGGTCCCTTCCCACCCAAACCTTTCCAAGATCTGAAAACAATGGAGAAAATCCCTATTACCAACTTCTGGATCATGCACCTTCAAGACAAAGGACTGTAAGATTGGTCTGTGCTGGAGGTTTTGCAACATAAATGTGTCAGATTCAGCATTTTGGTTGTAACAAATGAAAAACCTGGGGGTAACTGATCCACCTTCAGCAGGAGCAGGAGTTTCATTTGGACTTTCCAGAAACTCCAGTGTAATTCATTAAGGGATGTGCCATTAAAAAAGGAGTTGTAGGAGAGTGAAATAAAAGAAGGGCTGATAGATAGTGTTGCATTGATGGGTTCCGCTTGGTTGGTAACATCAAGTGGCAGAATGAGAACAGTTTTTAAGATATGATTAAATATAAATTTTATCAAAGGAGCAGTAAAACATTATGGCTTTAGGCTTTTTAAATTCCGTACACATTCTAGGATTCCAAAAATAAAGCTCCAGCTTCTTAAAGTTGAATGTCTGCCTTGTATCATTTTTAAAAAGCCCTCATCTGAGCCGTGCAGGATTTTTATCTGCAGGACCAGCCCAGGAGGATTTAGAGAGGCGACAGATTGGCTGGAGGCTGAGCTCACTTGGACACAAACTGTTGACTCCACCTTTACACCTGGAGTCCTTTGGATTTATCTGATGCCTTGGAAATGTGACCCACCCACAACGTGGACTTCACTTGGACTGAAATCAAAGTCCAACCCTCATGTTATTCTGGACAGAAAGAGAAATAAGAGTCTGGCATGAAGGAGAAGCCTCTCCATACTCAGGTGTCATCACTCACATTGGGTGAAAAAGGATTTTCTTCAGCCCAGGTCTTCAGCTTCTGCCAAGGAAATGACACCCTCTCATCACACTTTCCCTTCTGGAGCTGCACAAATCTCATCTGATGCTTTCCAGGATTTTTATGTACAAAATAGCAAAGGGCCATCCTTGATGGGTCCCCACACATGGAGATCCTCACACCCTGGGTGAGTTCCCACATTGATCCATCCAGTGGAACCAAAAGGATCCAATCTGAGCTCAAAGGTTGGGTTCAATCATTTTGGAGCACTTTTCTGACCTTCATAATTCCAGAATTTAGACTCATTAAAAATATAATCCCACCCCAGCCCAGTTTCCTCTCCAAGCCTGGCTGCCCTGAGAGCATTTCCCATTGCCTCTAAACCTCTTCTCCCATTTTTGGGATCTGATTACACTTACCACCACGAGGAGATGAAATTACACTGGGGATTAAAGAGAATATTTTCTTCTCACCCCAGCCTTACTTCTCACTAAATGCTCATCAGCAATCACACAGAGAAATTAAATAAACCATATATTTAATTATTTCCCCTGATTTTTTTGGGAAATGGTTGTGCAGCAGGGCTTTCTTACCATAACAATAGGCCTGTGAGAGCAAGATCATCCTAATTTACATCAGTGTGTGTTCTTTAGCTATTAAAAAAATTCTGCATATTAATTACTTCCCGCTCTAATTGTTGCAAAAAATTAGTCTGAAAAAGAAAAAAGAAAATAAGGTGCAAAGCACCATACTATTTACAAGTACCAAAACTTGAAATAAATATTCAACATGGTCTTTTCAAGCCAAATGCCCGGCCAGTTTTGAATAATAAAGCAGGACAAAGTCATTTACACAGAAAAAGCTAATGATTTCTGTATTTTGCTGCTGGTAAAGAATTGAAGGATAGCTGATTTGAATCTTCCTTCAATCTCCCATCAATAAAACAGAGACAAGGCAGATTCGAAAGCTGATCTGGGAGAGTCATGTTTTTATAATTGCTTTTTACCCTCAGGCGTTTGAAATCCAGAGGGTCACGAGTGCCTGTATTAGTGCTGGAGCAGGCCAAGAGGCCCAGTCAAAACCCTGAGACACAAATTAATTTGTTTGTGGTTCTCATGTCTAATTTGGGGAAAGAGAAAATTCTTTGCCACTTTACAATGTTATGATCTAATTAAAGGGAGATACATGTGAAATATTTATGCAACCTTTAGGATAAAAAGAGAGAGAGAAATATTTTGGATCAGTGTATTTTGGGAAATTTTCTGAAATATGGGAATGGAAAAATTTATAAAACAAATACAGAAAAAAACTAATGGCAAAAGCTTTTGTTTTGGTGAACGATACTTGCAAAATTTCAGAATAGGTTAAAAATTTGTTGTTTTGAACTTGAATCACAAAATGGCAAAGAACCAAACCACGACTTCTCACCAGTGCACCCACATCTCAGCCAATATTGTGTTGGAAAAAGAGCATTATAACTCTGCCTAGAAAACTGAAATTATGCTGTATTAAGGAGATATAAGAAAGGAAAGTGCTATCAAGGGATAAGCCTCATGGAAAAACAATTCAAGTTGCTCAATATTTTGTGTTGTCCAAGTGACATGCCTTTCCCAAGCCGTGCTCCAGCGCTGTGATTTATGGACCCAAAACCTGGAGTCACTTCCCAGCATGTAACAGGCCAGTAGAGCACTGGGATGTTGTTACACCACGTTTTTGGGTATTAATAGACATTAGGAAGAAATTATTCCCTGTGAAGGTGCTGAGGCCCTGGCACAGGGTGCCCAGATTTGCTGTGGCTGCCCCTGGATCCCTGGCAGTGCCCAAGGCCAGGCTGGACACTGGGGTTGGAGCACCTGGGACAGTGGAAAGTGTCTTCAAGGTCTCTTCCAGCCCAGACCATTCCTTAGGAAAAACACATAGCACAGATTTATTAAAAATATCCCTGCCTTTAGGTTGCTCTTTTTTTTCCACTGAGGCCAGACCTCACCACACAAAGCTGTCCTGCTGCCTGAGAGCACTCCCTCTTCATGCTGGAGTTCTCAAACAAAATGAAATTCTAGCTTTAAAATGAGCTGAGCTTTATAACCAAGCTGCAAACTCCCATGTCCTGAGATTTTCTTTTTTTTTTTTTTTTTTTTAGCTGAAAACACAGGAAAAATTCTGGTCTAAAGAGGAGAAAACTCCCAGATATGTAAACACATGAATGTTAAAACTCCACTCGCTTTCCTAAGGAGAATTCTCAGTGAGGTGAAGAGATGCTGCTCTGTTTACAGGAGCTTTTCCCCACACCAGGCAGCTCTCCCTTCACACTCAGTGTCATTAAAGTCCATTTGGGTGAAAACCATCACACCACGTCTTGCCTCAGCACGGCCCCTGACCCTAAGCACAGGTCCCTTGTGCTGCATAAAGTGTTTGCTTCCTTGGGAAGAACTTAATGGAAATGGACAGTAAATCACTTGATTTCAAGTTTGCATTTGTTTATTTGGCATCTGATTATAACCTGCTCGCTGACCTTGTTTGATAGGTGATGGGACAAGCTCTTAGAGCACTGGCTGATAGAGACAAGCTCTGAGAACAGCAAAGGCTTTTAAAACTTTGTGAAATAAGTAACAGCCGAGGAAATATATCATCATCCCATCCTGCGACTCCTGTCCTGTAAACATGTGTGTGGCCCTTAATCACACTAATAAAAGTGCTGGAGCCAAAGGGAATACCTGAAGGAGAACGAGTTTGCAGGGCCAGGGCTTATTCCTCTAGCTTTGTCAGAGGAAGCTTGTCAAATAAACTGAAGACTGATAGCTGCTATATTTCCCCTTATTATAATCCAGAAACAACATACTTGTCTGAACAAAATAGAAATAAGTCCTCTTTGAGGCTACTCTGTTTGCCTTGACAGCAAGCCTGGGTTTTAAGCCAAGATTCCAGATTGTTTTTGTGAAAACATTTCCACTTGTCTGAAAGAGTATATGTAATGGATATGTGATAGCAGTAATGCAATGCTGAAGTAATCTCCCGAGGACGCTCCTCTCCGGGGACCCCGCGCTGCACTGGGTACTGCACACCAGGAAAATAAAATTGGTATTCTAACAATATGGAGAATGCCTGCGATTTGTACCTCGCAGAAAACACCAGCCCTCATTTATAATTCAGCTGTAATGCGTGCTTTCCTTGTAGGAAGTGTTCTGCTTTCGGGAGGAAATGGAAGTGACTTTTTTTTTTTTTTGAAGGCTCTTTTCTGGCTCCGTGTGGGATCAGAGAGAGCGAGGCCGTGGCACTGCCAGCCAAAAGCAGCTGGTGGGATGGGCAAATACCACAAAAAAAAGAACCCTTTAAACTGGAAAATTGTTTCCTATGTGTCCTCCCACTCACTTTGTGTTAATTTTGAAATTCAGTGCCGTAAATTCTGCTCGAACAAGAGGGAAGGGGTGGAAGTGCCATTTTTAGGATGGTGAGGTTTGGGATGCCAAGGAGAGGCTGCAATAACTCACCCCAGTGCTTTGTGTGAAACTCAGCATCTCTCCAAACCCCAAATTATCCCACAGGATTTAGATCCCTGGATGAGTGAGAGCACTGGCCTCCTGGTGGGATCCTCCTGCCTCTGGTGTCTACAAAAAGAAGAATTTGTGTGAAGCCAGGAAAATTGATAAAAGAGGGCACTTCCATCTCACAGGTTAAAAACAGAGGCAGAAGCACTGCATGGAAACTGAAATAAACTTCGTTTTATTAATAGATGGGCACTGGAGCAACTCATGCCATGAATTTTCCACTCTTGGAGAATATTTTGCCCAACGTAATTTTGACAAAAGCTATTGGAATCCTGGGGCTCCAAGGATGGAGTGTGTGGGGTAGGGACCCACAACTGCCTCTGCCCATGTGCACCCAGTTCTGACCAAAACCATCTGAGCTACAGAAATTCCTTTGCAAACATGGTTTAAAACACCAAGCAGATGACAATTTTTTAATGTCATGGGCACTGCCAGTTTTATTCTACTCGTCGTATTTAATCTTAACACCACAAGCAGACATGAGAGAGGACAGGTACAAATATCCACCAGGCCAGTTGGTACTGACAGAATCACCACACCAGCCAGCAAAATAAAAATTACAGCAAAGACCGAGTTTTACAGGGGAATGACAGAAGGTAACACTGTAATGTATCTCATTCCAGTGCATCCAAACAGTATAACATTATTTTCCAGGGAAGTTAATGGGGTTCCCAAATATGCACAGCTGAGGGCAGAATCTGGCCCTGAAGTTAACCATTTGAACGATGCAAATTTTAAATTTGAGACATGTAGCAAAGGTAAGCCTAAGTGTTCAGTCATTTTACCCAATCCTGGCACAAGAAAAAGAATTCAATTTTAGAATCTGTCTGTAATTCCAAAAGGAGGAGAAAACAGTCTAAAATATATTCCTTGAAGAGAGATGCAAGTTTCTCATTTATATTCGATCTCGGATGAGATTTGGTAAATGCAGACCCTTCCACAAAGTGAATATTATAGTGAGGCCGTAACATTTTAGTAACACGAATTCATAAGGTGACCCTGGAGACCAACAATAAAACAAAATTCCATAATAGACTTAAATAACAAAAAGGGTTCGGTGTTTCTGTTGTCTCCCCAAATATGTTTCACTCTGCACAGTTTTTCTAGGGGAACATTTTGGCCTGTGAAGAATAAAATACATTTTCAATCAGCCGAAATCATGAAGCATTCTTGATATAGCTGTACATTAGCTTTTTACAGCTGTCTTGGTTTTTATACTGTCTCTTACAGAGCGGATTTCCCCCTCCCCATACCTATAAAAGGTAGGTAAATTAAACAAATTATGAACTATGCAGTGGTTGAATACTTTGTAAAATTGTAGAACCAGCTTTTCAAAACCTTTAATGCTCCATCTCCCAGAGGTGAAATGCCAGCCTCCATTCGGGTCTCTTTCAGTTGCCCTTGCCACTTCAAAATGTGTCTGGAAACAGCTCTGCAGATGGCCTCGTATGTTTTACAGGAAATATTACTTAAACATTGGAAAGGATCGAATTTCTCCTGTTAGGAATTACAAATCTGGATTTCATTTTCTCTCTTTCCAACCCCCCCCACTCCCTGCCTCCCACCCCCAAACCATGGGAAAAAAATGTGATTGTTACATATGACACTAAGGAAGTACTTGGGATTTTTGGGTTTTTATTTAATATGCCACTTGTATTGGAAAATAAGGAATAAATCATGGAAATGTAACTGGGTAAAATAAGTCCTTTTCTTCATATAAAATAGTAGCTAATCGAAAAGATTTCCCAGAAGCATCAAAGCTTTTTATATACGACGATCTGGAAAACATATTGTGTAGGATTTCTATTTTTTGCTCTTATTCTTATGAATGTAAAAGAATAATAAACTTTTCTTTCAGCTTCTCAGGGAGAGTTTCTTAACATTTGAGACATTTCTTACATATTGACCTTGGTTTATGTATTCTGCAAAGATTCATTAAGCTTAGGGGGGTTCTATTGTCAGGAAAATGGTTAGCATTAGTAAAACACACAATTAAAATAGTAGCAGGTGATGTCAGTTTTAGTAGAGTTGACATTAATGACCTGTTCATAAGGGGCAATTTCCACACTAATGTCATGTTCTTTAAATGGAAATAGCCAGGAATACACATTTTCCATGTAAAATAACCCTTTTTGTAATTCATTAAATTCCCTTTCCCCCTATATTTAAGTAGACACCTTTCCAAGAGGGAGTAGAATTCCAAATAAAGACATAGGAAATTAAAATCAGGGTTCCCACAACTAGTCTATTTAATATTCATATTCAGGAAAAGATCCATAAACTCTTTTTCTTCTCTTTTATTAACAAAGGAAGTAAACTCCCCTTGACAGTCTACTTTTCCCAGCCGTGCTCCAGAGGCAGTGAGCGACAACTGCCTTTGTTTCAGGGTAGAATTAAATATCCTTGTACAGGAGCAGGGCAGGGATTCACATGGGAGGAGATTTCTGCTGGGCCCCACCTGGGGTAACCCAATTCTTTATCTGGATAGATGGGGTTACACAGAATCCTCGGATAGTTTGGGTTGGAAGGGACCTTAAAATCCTCCAGTTCAACCCTGCTATGGGCAGGACACTTTCTATAATCCCAGGATGTTCCAAGCCCTGTCCAACCTATCCCTGGACACTCCCAGGGACCCAGGGGCAGCCACAATGTTTGTGGTCAGAGTGTGACCAGAGAGGTTGTCCCCTGTTCTCTCCATAGATGGTTAGGATGTAGGGAAAGATAGGAAGAAAGGGCAGGTGTTCAGGCCACTCTTCCTTCACCACCTCCTTCCAGCATCTCCATGTCCTGCTTGGCCATTCCATAGAACCATGGAATCACCTAGGTTGGAAAAGGCCTCTGAGATCACCAGGTTCAACAATTAGTCACTAAACTGTGTCCCCAGGTGCCACATCCACATGCCTTTTGAACACTTCCAGGGCTGGTGACTCCACCACTGCCCTGGCAGCCAGTTCTAATGCTTGATCACCCTTTCAGTGAAGAAATTTGTGTCATTCCACACTAGAGGCTCACCCAGGACCCTCCCTAGCATGTCTGCTCAAGGAGCTCTCCACCAACATATTTTCTGGTGTTGCTTTTCCATGCTCGCTCTTCAGAGAGCAGAAGAAGGACGGGGCTGAGCAGCTCTGACTGTGCAGCTGTGTCCTCTGACCCCAGACCCCGCTCAGTCCCTGAGCTCCACGCGGCACCGCCGGGCTCAGCAGCAAAGGCAGTGGCAGATGCCATTCCAGCCACCGAGCTGGCGTCACGGGCCAAATCAAACATTTTTCCAGCAAAACAGGATCCGTTGCCTTCAGCTCCCCATCCCCTTCTTCTCACGCCCCTCTCCTCTGCTGGAAAAATGTTTCCTTTATTCAAGTTCGCGTTATTGTCATGGTAATTACTTCAAGGAAAACCAGCGCGAGTCTAGGACTGCCTGTCTGTCCGTGGCAGAGATCTGCCAAATAATTTGGCACCGCTCTCTCTAATTGGCAGCCTCTGCCAGAGAGACACCCAAGCCTGAAATGGGGTTGCTGCGGGTCATCCTCCGAGTGCGCTGGAATTTGGCAGCCCGCGTGGAAGTGGCAGCACGCGGTGGCTCGTTGCCCTGGATCTGGCTCCGGCCGCCAGCCCATGCTCAGGCTTCCATGTCACAGTTCTTTTCCTTCTCCTTTCCCCCTAAAAAGAAAGATGAAAAAAAAAAAAACCCACAAAAACCCCACCGAGTGAATTAAGGATAGAGTTTCACCCTTAACTTTGAATCTCTTTGCTTTTGTGCGTGTCGCAACCTTAACACCGTTTTTTGCACTTAATTGTAAATCTCAGGGCTGCTGATGAAGCAAGAATAAAAATTATAGCACAATCAGGAGGGGTGGGAAAGGAAAATGGATTTTACAAGTGCACACTTTTAAGAAAAGAAGCCGACCTGAAACATAAATAAAAAAGTAAGCCCCAGGGACCACACCTCTGGCATTAACTGTCTCGCCACCAAGGGCCATTATGGTACAAATTTAGGGTCAGCTAAAGAGCATTTCTATGGCAGCTGAATATTCAGAGCTGTAAAGCAGCCGTCAATACCAGAGCAGTTCAAACACCCAGCGCCAAGTGGAGGAGGGCCAAGCCCTGCCTTATTAGCTTCCCCCACACTCTTTTAAATGTTTGACAAGGGAAGAGAAGGTGAGGGGAGGTCACCCTAATCAATGAGTTCCTCATCTCCCCCTTGTCCTCACCCCGCCATCCCCACTGGGGTGGGAGAGAACAGTGTGGGTGGGAGCGTGGGGACTGAGCTGGTCAGAATGGGATCACAGTGGGCAGAATCCATAAACACCAAACCATTTACCTGTGTTGGCTTATCACATCCCATTTCTTCCTCTACTGAGGACCTCTTCTCCCTGAAATTGAGATCCCTGGGCATGTGCTGGCTGCTGTTTCACTCCAGGACAGGGAGATATAAAAGCCGATCCTGCCAGTGAGATGAATTTTGGGATTTAAAGTGCATGATGTAATGAGATCTTTCAGAAGGTGATGATTTCATCCGTTTTGTCTAGACTTTTTACTATGGTCACAGTAATCGGAGGCAGAGGGGGGTGAAAAAAAAAAATCACCAACACAGTCGGCATTACGGAGCCAGCTGCCAGAGAGGAGCCACGGTGGGGATGGCTCAGGCAGCCTGGCATCAGGAACGCTGCTCTGCCTGGCACTGCTGACAATGGGAAATGCTTTCCCCCCACTTTTCCTCAAAGAAAAAAGGATGGAAAACCATCCTGAGCACAGCAAATGTCAAGATGCCTTGTTAGAAAAAAAGATTTACAGGCAGACACTGTGGTTCGTAATTCCAGTTTTAAAAATTGTGGTGTAGATTTTCTCTGTTTCTCCAGTCGGATCAGCATGAAAGGCAATTGCCTCATTTAACCAACCAGTTCATCTTTTCCCCGTAAGCTGTATTATTTAAAACAAAACAGGCCCCAAAAAAAGCCAAAAAAGAACAAGATTCCCAGTACAGAACATGATTAGGAATAGGCTGTGTGAGAAAATGCAAATCTCATGTAAATATTTATGTGCAAAATTCAACAGAAATAAAATGATTTCTCAGCAAAACAGAAAAAATAAAAAATAAACATTAAACCCTTTTTCATTTTGGAATATTTTGTCATTAAATAATAAAAAAAAATATCCTCTTTGTAATTGTTGCATCTTTCCCAAGCTCTTTACGTTCTCTTGAATAAGAAAAAATGCTAATCTGCCTCATTAATAATAATAGAATGCAATTTTGGAATAGGCTCTAATAATGATTATTAGTTCCTCTGTGGTTTTTGTTATTCTGGTATTAACATGGGGTCAGGATTAGCAAGCCTTTAAATTTTTAAAATATGTTTACAATTTCCCAACACGCTCCGGCGCAGAGCCGGGGCTGAGGCCGAATGCCACGGATGTCTCCATCCTTGGGAGAGGCTTGGGAAGCCTGGGCTGGAGGAGCCTCACTGGAGCCCGTGGCCACCTCGGCGTGTCCCTCCTGCTCCCAGCCATCCCCCTGGCTCAGCTGGGAACGCGCTCAGGATCTCGCTTTCATGGGCAAACACAGCTTCACCTGCCCTCCAAATCCCTCTCTGCTCCTTCCTTCCCAGCCCTCCCAGCTGAGCTATGTTAATCAGGTGGGGGACACAAGGTAACATTGAAGTAATTCAGCCAATTAGGCCCTGAATTGTTTGCATCCAACAGCATTTTGTATTTCTGCAAATGTGTGAAATGCAAAATGTGCCCTGCAGCAAAAACGACAGCAGCCATGTACTGGCGGCATGTCAACAGATCCTCGGAACGGCTGACGGCTGATCCTGATGCATACATATGTTTGGGAGAGTGTGGACTTTTTTATGTCTGTGCTTCTCCGGCGAGAGGAGCCGGAGCTGGGGGTCTTGGTGGCAGATGGGCAGGGGTAACAGGGATTGGCTAATCCCAAATCTGCATTCGCTTCTTCACGTAGCAACTGGGGAAAGATGGAGCCAGCTGTCAAATGGAAGACTTTCATGGTCCCCTGCACACAACAGCTGCACAGGCCCTGCCTGCTTGGTTCTAAATTATTAAACATCTTTTTAGTTTGTTCCAGCTGCAGGCATCAGTGTGTTTATGCAGCCTTTGTGCATTTTACATATGATTCCTTCTCCCCTCCTCTCATCAAAATGCTGTTTGTAAAAGTCATTATCCCATCTGTGCCCCAGTTTGGCCAAACAGCCTAAGACAAATCCGATGCTATTCTCCTTCCAGGACAATTTGGGAGTTGAAGATGATTGCAGTGACTTGAGACTTTAGGGGTTTGGTGCTTTTGCTTGCTTTCACTCCACCACCTGTAAGTGGTGGTGTCATCTCAGCAGCTTAAGGGTACGCACATGTAATAAGGATCTTTGCAAGTAAGATTTTATCCTTGGAAACACGGCTTTAGGAAAAAAAAAACAACCCTGTGCCTATCTGTCTATAAGGATTTTTCTGAGCATTTTCATTGAGGAGGGGTGATGGGAGAGCCTGCTTTAAATAATCTCTCACTGGCAGCTCGCTTCCCTGAAGATTTCAGCAACAATAATACTGTTATTATTTTCAGGAGACATGAATATTCACAGACTAGGTATAAACCTACCCTGCTTAAATGGGATAGCTCTGTGAGAAAGCCAGTGACTCCTAACTCCTGGACTACAGCAAAAAATGTCTGTGAAGTAATAATGTAATAAACACGCCACTGGCAGTACAAAACATGACCTGATGTATTAATTATATTCCAGAACAAAAAATGGCTTGTTTAAAACGACTGCTTCCTGCAGGATATTCTGGTTACAGCCAGATTCCTGCACAAAGCAGGTCCCGCTCCCTCCCATGATGATCGGAGCCCCCACCAGCGCCAGACGCTTTGCTGCAGACGTTTATTAACCCTTTGCTCCTGATACTTTTGAAGCTCTGAACTTGCCACATGGGTTTGTTCAATGTATAGATCAATGTATTAATTTGGGGGGAGGGGGGGGAATTAAACTCCCCTATCTGCTTTGGCTGCCCCCCCAGAGCCCTCCTTGGCTGGGAGGAGGAGCTGAGCGGTGCTGCCAGGGCTTGGCTGGAAATGTGGTGAGGGGAGGGATCAGCACAGGGAGCAGGGAGGGAAGTGGTCCCCTGCCACCACCACACCTCGGGACCTGCCTGAATCTGGGGCAGAATCCAACCCCCTCTGCCTTCTTCCCTCTCCCAGGGTTGGGCTAGACTCCAGCGCTGGAGAGACCTTGCCTTGGAAAGGCCATTGCCTCAATCAGCATTTGAATGACATTCCTAACCTTTTCCTTAAGTTCATTAATCCCTTTGTGTTTTCCAGCTCTAAGACCCTAAGTCAGGATATCATGTAAGCATAAATTTGAAGTTTATGATAGGATTTATGTTTAAATAAGAGCATCTGTTTAAATACCTTGTGAATCAAGGCTCTGGACTGAATTTACGGTCATCTGTGTGGGGAGAGATTGGGGAGGCTTTAAAAAACAGCGGCTGAAATCGATTCCAACCTACAAATCTTGGATCTTCGGAGGAACGCACTTTTGTTAGGTGAGCCCTCTCTAGAAATGTTTGCTGATTGACTCCATGCTCTGAGGTGAGCAAGGCCCATAGCTGTGGTAAGAGATTGAAACCCTGCAGGAGATATTTCCATAAATATCTTTACAGCTTTGGACCTGCAGCATCACGGCTAAACTAGTGTCAAGCCATCACCTGAATCTGTCTGGTGAGAGGTGGGAGTCCTCCAGGGACAGCTGGTCTTCATGGTTGCCTCTGCAGAGTTCAACAGGGTGTAAAACCCTCCCAGAAAAACTCCTGCCCTCACAATATCTCCAGTCAGCTTCAGCTCGGATGAGCCTCAGGACCAACATAACTTTTAGTAATGATCTGTCCATACCCCCTTGGGACTCCTTGGAAGGACTCAAGAGCATCAGAAGAGTTCATTCCAAAAAAAACCAACTTTTGAACCTGACAGGAGAGAAGGTGCCTTCTAGCAAAGTGTCCCTTTGGAAGAAGAGAACATGTCAGGGGTTCCAAGAGGCTGGTCTCTTTTCAAGCTGGGTTGGGATGTGCTGAGCACATCTCCCACACCAGAACCAGCAAACTTCACAGGCAGTTTGTCCCAAATTCTCATCAGCCATAAAATCTCACGTGCACACAAAGCTCAGTTTGGAAACGCCTTAACGAAGCACTAAGCATTTACTGAACTTCACTTCCTTTAACTGCAGCTGGTAAAAGCTTTCCTTTATTGTCCAGCCCCAGAGGACAGCGGCGAAACCAAAATTTCCATGAATGTAAATTCCGGCTTCAGCTAATTTTGATGACAATGACTTCTCTTCTTTATGAGGTGCATAATGAGCCGGACCACAGGCTCGCCAAGAGCCATGACAAGCTCCAAGCATGCCCCAGTGGCTCCCAGTGCTTTCTGTACCCAAGGTTTAAACAGAGAGTGCCTCCAGCCAGCGCACATGAAGAACCGAGCGCGGCGATAGACAAATGACTCTTTTGTTTTACATTCTTTTTTAATTAGCCTCTTTTTAATGACCTGAGTTAATAAGTGTCAAAAGGTGCAAAACACAGCATGACTTCATTTTTAAAAGAGAGCATTTGCCTTTAATCTCATAAGTAAAGCAAGTGCCCTCTTTAAATATCAGCTTCAAATCCAGATATTATATTGTAGGGGATAACAGTTTGCTGTGTACGGTGAATTCCCTCTCCTGCTCAGGCAGCTCAGTTGCCTCAAACCCGACTTACAAACCCACCTGGCGATGATCATCCTCTCTAATTCACCAGCATCTCTCTGAATTTAAATGTTATTTCAACTCCAGCTCGCCAAAGCATTGATTAAAAAAATATTTGAAAGCTTATCTGTTTCCTAAAGTTCCCACATCAAGATTGAGACCTGGAGACAAAATTATTTTAAGAAGAGAAAAACCATCAACGGCAACTAAAAAGGAATAAAGGACCCTGCTGAGAGCAGTAGGATTCCTTTTTTAATTTGCCATGAATTTAGAAGTAAGGTTATTTTACTTTTTATGCCTCTATGTTTTCCCATGGGCAGCTCATCCCAAAGAACTGGACAAAACCCCTCCAGGTGCCACACTCCTCCTGTTTTCCCAGAAACCTCCCTTGTGCCTGTCCTCCTAGGATTTTTGTCTCCTCCAACTTGTTATTTCAAAAAGACTTTTGAACACAAAGCTGAATTAGCAGTTTCCCAGTGAAACTTAGCAAAAGCTGCACATTATTTGTGATTTGTTTTGTCTCCAACAATTACTGAATGTAGACAGATTAGGATTTGCTGTGCAGGAAGCTGCTCATCCCTAGTGAGAGGATGTGCCACTTTTACATGTCATGGTATGAAAAAATCTTTCTCTGCACCCCAAAAAACCCTTCTGTGAAATCCAGGGTGCCAGGGCAAGGGGAGCACCAGCTGGCATCTCCATGGGCATTGCTCCATCCCAGTGCTGCCCCAGGTTTTTCTCCAAAGGAGGCTGCTAATCGTCCTACCTCATTATATGTTGATTTTGCAATACAGACTAATTTCCACCAGAGATTACTAAGACATCAGAAAAGCCATTTCCAGCTCTAGGCAGCAACCCCAAAGTGGAAACCTCCAAATTTAGGGGTGGCTCCAAAGTGGTCTTGGAACTGGGTTTGTGGTTCAGCCTCAAAACCAGGGACAGGATTTAAACCCCCACTTCCTGGGGTGAAAACGCAGGAGAGTAATTCACAGAGTCACTCAACTTCTTTATAATATTGATCTTTTCCTGCAGCTAACAAAGAGAAAATTGTCACAATGCTACAGTACATCTACACAGGAACATAGAGATCATAAAATAACACAAGTGCTTTACAACCATCCCAGGCTCTCTGCAGAGCTGCCTCAGCTTCTCCTCTCTACCAAGAAATCAGAATTTTGGTAATTTTTATTGCAGATCCATCCCCATATCATGTGTATTCCAAACATTTGAAAATAATCAGAAACACACCATGAGAGATGGAGCTTGTGTCTTTCTATTTTTAAGACAATCACTTTTATTTTTGCCATGGAGCTGAATATTCCTGACTTTACTGGGCCGGGGTCATTAAGCGAGAAGGTAAACTACAATAATAAAATTATCAACAGAGCTTTTGACAAGCAGTCATGTGCTTGTAAATGAAATTTATTTAGGTGCCACTCAAAACATTGTAATTAAGAGGTACAGAATGTATTACCAGATGGTTCCTGTTTAGTATCTATTTCCTTTAGAGAACAAGGTGATTAGAGAGAGCACTAACTTGTAACTGAGCACCAAACACCCCACAGGCCTGATCCAGCGCCTGTTGGAGTCAATTAAAAACTCCACTTGACTTTCATGCCACCAAAATCAGGTCCACCCACTATTTATTTCCACAAACATAGTATTTTTTGTTGATTTTTTTTTTTATCTCCAAGAAACTTTCTTGCAATTTAGCAAATAACTGGCACGTATCAGTGGATGACATTGGCTGTTCAGGACAGTGACATATTTGCCAATCTTAAACACATCTAATTAAGGGCTTTAATCAGATTCGCCTACATTTAAATAATTATAGGGTGGCAACAAAAAGGACCTTTGAGTTTCAAGCAGGACACAGAAGTGTCGATATCCCCTTGAACATCAGTGATTCAGAGGAAAGAGACCTTTTATATACATGAAATAAACTCCATCAGCCAAAGAGAGGCTTTGTTGCTCTGTTCTTTTCTACCCTTTTGCACATAATCTCCATTAATCATTATTTAGCTCTGTAATGTCACAAGTGTCTTGATTTTTGGTGCACAGGACTGGGATTTCCAAAATGAAGAAAATGGTTAAAAGTACACTGGGAAAACATAAATTATTTTTAAGCAAAAATATTTTCCAACAGAAAAATCTTTTCAGGAAAAAAATTTACTTTAATACAGTTACCTGGAGGGGGTCATCCAGCCCTTGCAATTCTGAGCAATACCACTGAAGCCTCTTGCACTTTTCATGTGAAAAAAAATGGAAAATTCAGTTTGAAAACAATCTCAGCCTTGCAAGGTGGTTATGAAACCCATCAGCTGAACTCTCTTCATAGAATAATGGAGTCACTGGATGTTTGGGTTGGAAGGGACCTTGAAGACCATCCAGTTCCAATCCCCTGCCACAGGGCTAGATTTGGAAGCAGTTTTGAATTACTTAAATCAATGTTTTATTTTCAAAAACAGCTGAAAGAAAGAGCTCAGCGTTTAGCAGCAGTGTGCAAAGCTGGGATACCAAAGACTAATTTCTGCCCCTCTTAAAAACTCAGATTAAAAAATACAAAAAGCTCTATTTTATGATAATCCATCACCAAGTGTGCCCTTTTCCTACTGGATTTTCCCACCTGACATGGTCAATCAGTGAGGCTGGCCTCCAGCTCATCTCCCAGTTTCTGCAGCAGGATCAGAAAAGCAGCAGCAGTGCTATTTAAAAAAAAAAAAAACAAAACCTAACACTGCTGAACTTTCAATTTAGAGGAAAATATTGCATTCGTAAGGTACAAGCACAAATCATGAAAAAATATATAACTGCATTTGTATATTTAAGGACAGGGAGGTAAAACAGGCTCTTAATTCTGTCAACCCATGAACCAGGTCATGCAAAGCAAATTTTTAAAATTCTATACATTCACTTAAAGTTAGATAAAACCCAGCAGTTTTGGGGAGAATCTGTCCTGTGCAGTGTTTTGAGTCCCAGCAAGTTTCAATTAGTTGTCCTCATTCCATCACACTAAATTTAGTCCAGGCATATCAGTTGTGAGTTGTAAACTTTCTTCTTTTTCATCAAATGAACCACATCACGTAATAAGCCCTTTTTTCTTTTAGAGAAATAGAACTGTCCTAGGAATTTCGATTTTCTAAAGGCAGTTTTGATGCAGAGTACATTCCCTATTTATTTGTCAGGATAATACCAGCAGTCCTGGTCTGTACCAGACATGGAAACAGCAAAATTTTACGATACAGCACAGGGCAAGGCAGAAACCACCCAGAACCAAATATTTTCTGTATTCAGGGAAAATTTTTAAGTTTTACCAGTCCACTATCACACCACCATAATTAACTCAAGGATTGCTTTTCTCCACATCAAGCACCTAGAGTATTTTAAAAAGGAGTTTTTCCTTAAGCTGCACAAACTGGAATTCCTGACTCTAACAATTCTCTCTGTATTTCGAGCACTTTTCCCCCTCTGCCACAATTCCATGATGATTATTTTTCAGATTGCCAATCCAGAATGGTATCAGCTCCTGCCTGCTTTTCAGTGGGCACCTCCAGCTTGCATTAATTAAACAGCCTGGCCAGCACGGCCTCAGCTTCGTAAACAAACAAAGTGAGATTTCCACAAACTCTTTTCTGGAGACCCCCTTATTAAGCTGCAGGTTTCTGTTTCATTTGCCTGCCTTTCACTTTAAAGCAGGCAGCAGCCACTGAGAACACAATAATGAAAGAGGTCATGGAGCACCAGTTGTGCATGAAAGATGCGAAAATTTACTGCAAATGAGACAAGAGCAGTAAATTCATTTTTATTCAAATTACTGTCATCATACATTACCACTTCTCCTGTAAACATTGTGCTTCAGACAGTGTGACAGCATATTATTATTTGCGAGATTATACTATTATTAAGCTATTAACATGTCACCTCCTGCTTGAAACAATGACTCAGCTTGGTACTGCATAATAGGACAAGTTAGGGAGACAAGGCGAGGTGACAGAGAGGTTAGTTGTAAGAAGGGAGGCCATGCATAGAGTGACAGCTGGCACTTAAAGGCTAACATTTATTCAAAAGAGCCCCCATAATGAGGATGCAAGTGGCTTTTATTTACATACGGACCCATCCGCTTGCCATAAAGTAATTCCTTTTCTTTCAGTCCACACGAGACAGCCCTTGGCTCCTGGAATGGGTGCTGAAGGGGAGCCACCTTTCCCTCAAGCTGGAAAAAGTTGGGGAGTGAAGTTGTGGGGAGATCAGCGGTGCTGCTGCCCTCTCCCTCCCTTCCAGTGGGAAATTGTCCTAGAGGCTTTATCCCCGGGACACTGAAATTCGAATTAACAATTCTAACAATTAGAATTTCATCATTTTTAGGCTTCAAAGGCTTCCAGCTCACGGTGGCAGCACAAAGCTGCAGTGATGAGTGGGTGACTTGCTGCCTTGTGCTGCCCTTGCTGTCCTTGCAGTGGGGCTGGGTCCCTCCACCACTCCCAACAGCTCTTCCTCCACATTTCCAGGAGTTTTGGTGAATTCAAAGTGCTTCTTTTGCAGCCCTAGATGGCAGATCAGCTACTCTGCCTAGTGCTCTGCTTTATTTCCCTTCCACTCGGATTTGCCCTCCTTTCCCGACCTGTTCTTGATGAAGTTGAAACGTGTTTATGTAAATATTCTTTGCCAAGACTTTGCAGCAATCTTGGGGGGGAAAGAGTGTCATTCTGTGAAGCCAAGTAAACACCAAGCTTTGTTCTAAATTAGTTGGGGAAGTGTCTCGTGAAGTAGAACAAACAGAGAGAGACATCAGCGAGTTACTAATGATCCCCTGTCAGGAGAGCAGAGGAGCTGCACACACACACACACACACACACACACACACACACACAGAGGGTTTCCAGGACTCTGAGGCTGCCATTCCCACATGTGGGATGCAATGAGAGCCACGATGCAAATGACACTCCCTGGGCACAATCCATGCCAGCTCCAGTGCAACCCCAGGCTGCAGGAAGGTGAATTTGGTACCAGTCTTGAAAGTTTAGGCAAGAGTTACTGGTTTGGGTTGGAAGGGAACTTAAAGCTCACCCCATTCCACCCCGTGTCACAGGCAGGGACACTTTCCACTGTCCCAGGCTGCTCCAAGCCCTGTTCAGCCTGTTCTTGGACACTTCCAGGGATCCAGGGCCAGCCACAACTCCTCAGCCAGGATTGAATTGCTGCCTAATATCTAAATATTCCCCTTTCTCTAGTCAGTTTTCTCTCTTTTTCTGCTTCTTTGCTGGTTTCAATGTGCCTCTTTTTCCTATAGAGTAAGACACAGAGAGGTGGCATCACCTCAGGGCAGTGGCCCTGTGAATCTGCTCTACCTGAGCAGAGCACATCCTCCTCTTGGGCCATCTTGTGCTCCTCAATCTCTGAACTCTTCTGTAGCACACCAGCATTATTCAAATCACTCCAAAACCTCTTATTTGGGCAAAATAAAAGCTCAAACACTGCAGCACAATCTTGCAAGGTGCCCTCCCACACTGCAGGATGGCTGAGGCCAAAGAGTTCCCCAGCCCTGCAATCTGCAGGGATTAAAGTCATATAATAAAAACAGCCAAAAATGGAAGTTTAGGCAGTCTGAGCTAGGTGTGCCTCAGAATTTCCAGTTTCCAGGCTGTTTGCATTAAACTGGACTGGATGAGGCTCGTTGGGTCTTCCCACCCAGGCCCTTTGCAGTGCAGACAAGGTGTCCTCTAATCCTCTGTCACCAGGCTCTGCTTTAGGAGCAGTTTAGTGGTTTTTCACATCGTTACCCACATATGGAGTGTGCTCCACAGCCTGGCTGCTTTGATATCAGAAACCTCCTCCTAAATTTCTAACCTCCATGGAGGTGCAGGTAGATGGTACTTAGATGTTGCAGGTCCTGCTTTTCTTCCAAAATCCCTTTTTCCCTCTCACTTGAGCACCATAATTGTGCCATTTACCATCAGCAGTCTCGATTTCACCTTTCACTTCTCATAAACAAGAGGTTTTCTTTCAGTAAATATGCATTTATTTGCCAACACAGTTTTCCCTTTGGTCACGTCACCCTCATCCATCAGTTTGTTTTTTCAGCTTGCCTCGACATGTCTTGTCTTTCCCTGCCATGGACTGTCCTGAACTGTCAGGATCTCCTGACCCTGCTGGTGAAAACGTCCTCTCTCCCCCAGATCAGCTCTCCTGGCTCCTTTGTGGACATGTCCTGGTCAGCAATTACTGTGTTTTATCACACAAGCAGGACTGGTATTGACCTGCTCGTTATTTTAGGAGAATGAAGTACTCAGCAAGGTCATTCACAGAATTCAAAATAGTGCAGAGAAGTTGGAAATGTAGCTTTGTGCTGTTGCCTCATCTCCCTAAGTTATCACCCATTTTTTTGGAGCCCTTTGCCCTTTAGGGGTACCCTCCTTGTCCATTTACCATCTCATGGTTATTAAACAAAAAAAAAAAAAAAAAAATCAGACCTGAGAACCATAATGAGACTCATAGATGGAAGGAAACTATTCCATTTGATGTGTCCAAAACAACACTAGCTTGCCCCACTAAATCAGCTAAATAAAGCTCAGGGGACTGACTTTTGGTGTCAGTTTTTAAAATCTCAAACCTTAAGAGATATACAGAGCCTTGCTTCACATCAGCAGGAATAAAGTTGGACAAAACTTGGAATTAGAAGGAGTTTGTGGTTTTTAATCTGGCCAGTAATCGCTGCTCTCGGGCACCACAGCCCAGGGCTCTAACAAAAGATCAGCACAGGAACCATTAAACACTGAATTTTCCCAGTGCACTGCGAATGCACATATAAACACTGAGTAACCTTAGGCTTAATCAGGGTTCAAAACACAGTTAAGCACCTCTTAAAACACTTTTTTGTTTACACTGCTGCAGCTTAGACTTGCATTTCCTTGCATGGCACCAGCCACATTTGCAGGCTTAATTTTTAACCAGGACTGAACGAGAGCATAAAAATCGTTCTTCAATAGAAATCAGGATATTCTAAGAGCACGTGAATACCACAAGGGAAAATGTGAGGGGAAAAAGCCCTTACAATTAGCAAATCAGTGCAAAAACTAAAACTGTTCTTCATTTCCCCAAGCATAGCCATGGATTATTTAGGCTGCAGGAGCAGGAGGATGGTGTGTCCTTCACACTTCCATCAGAATGGCCAACAGCAATGCTTGTCCCCACGCCTAATAATGCCCTGCTGCAAGTGTGTGTCCAGACACAAGGTCTGTTTAAATCCAACAGCAATAAGGAATAAAAATGCCAGTGCAGGTAGCAGATACCAGCAGTGTGCTGGCCAACAAAGGAATGGGCATTTGGGTCGTGGTGACAAATATTTGATCTGGTTTATAGAACAAGTCAGTGGTGTCATGAGGCCAAATTAAAACAATTTGTGACCCCCCTCTCCATGCAGACATAGGTGTTTTTTATATAAACAGAAAGCAGTGCAGCTTTTCTTTAGGTATTCACAGCAACGACTGCAAGGGGAATTTTTACATTTAATTTTTATACAAACACCCTCAAACCCCTCTTATTTCTAACCCCTCTTATTTATGCTATAGCAGCAGAGAGGTGATGGTGGGGATGCACGAGGAGGTTTTTCCAGCTGCCTTTCCCCCATCCCATGGATGCTGCTCCTCAGCACTGGGAGGGCTGCTAAAGCTGCAGAAGGGGAGTCACCCAGCCCAGCAGTGCCTGCCCTGGCAGGGGGATCTCCTGTGCTGATTAGACTGCATTATTTCTATTATCCTATTGGGCTTCCCACTCGGAATTGAGGCACTTGCCCTTATTTGAAACCAGCAGCCACCAGGAGAATTTGCTGATTGCTAATGAGAAAGTGAAGGTTTTGTTGATATCATCTGGGACGTTCTTGCTGTGGTCTGCTATTAAGATCTGGAGCTCTACATAACACACCATATTAAGCAGGCAGTGACTTTATTATGGGATCAGTATAACTTTTCATGTCTGGTGTACTCCTAAAGCCTAGGCTAAAACACCTTTTTCCAGAATATGAAACATAATATCTTGGTGCTAGCTGCATTATTTAAAAAGGGGCAATGTGGTTCATAACTTTACATTTATTGCATACTTTTAAGCCACTTGACCCATATAAATATTACTATAGAGTTGCCCTCAGTTATTAAATTCTTATTGCTTATAAAAAGGGCTGCAGGAAGTATATAATCTATAGACTAAGGTGTGTTTTTTTAAGAGGGAGAGGGAAGAATAAAAAAAAATGGAGGAAAGCTGGAAACAAATGTGTTTTGATCCTGCCCACAGCCTTGAAGTTAAAATATTTTTCCCCCAGCTTAAAGCAAAAGTCAGTTTATTTAAACTCCAAGAATCAGGTACCCACATAGCAAGTAGGTCTTGAAGTCAGAGTGGAAACCCCACCTCTTAAAAGAAATCATTTGCAGAAACTTTCCAGTCTTTATTCCATCTGAGGCCAGGTAGGGATGGGACAGGAGGATTTTGAGAGGTCCCACACAGCCCCTGGTTGCACACTGGCCCCTTGGGCCACGCTTTGCACACGTGTGGCTGCATGACAGCGAGGACAACACATTAACATAGGTAATTTTACTTCAGAGTTGCTTGGGGCAGAACCTCTAGACCTAGAGGTTACTGCTGTCAAAGTAGGACCTTTTTCTTCCTGTCACTTCTTTCAGAGATGAAGGGAAAGATTTCCCTTAGCCTACAGCATTTAGCGTGCAAACGCTCCACCACAACATTTTGAAACTATAGAAATCATGAAACCAGCCTGTGACCTTCCATTTCAGTGACAGTACAGGAATCCCTTGAGCAGCAGAGGCATCCTCTGATATTTGGAAAAGTGTCATGTTTTCTTTACAGAGAAAACTGTCATATTGTTGTTGGCATAAAATACAACACTTCCTGGAGTTGTGATTTCCTTGTTTGCTACAAAATGTCACCTGGGCAACTGACATGTTTTTGTTTTGCTTAGAGCAACTTCCCACTTATGATATTCAAATCGAGTTGATATTGATACCTTAAGCTGTGCTGAAAGGAGCAGCAATTACAGACATCTGAAATTCCTGCAGAAAAAGGCAGTTTAGCTAAAAGACACGGACCCTCCCGACAATGGCAATCCAGCTGCAAGTTAAACACAGCCCTTATATAATTTGCAGCCTATTGATGTGCCAGGCAGTAATTCTCCAGCAGGAAAAAGTCTCGGCAAGAAGCAGGCACAGATGAATGAGATGCTTCCCCTAAATAAGCAATGGAGTGTTCACTGCAAAAGAAAAAAAATAATAATATAAAGAAAGGAATAGAAATAATAAAAAAAAACAAAATGCTCAGCCTGAAGCAATAAGTGGAGCTGACTAGAAAAGTACGGGGCTTTTAAATCATCCCTGTGCTCACATTTTGCAGCACTAAAGGATTTTAATCTCAGCCAGCATAGCCTTATTCCAGCATTGCTTTTTTGGGGACAACTTTAACCTTTGGGTCGGTAGGATTGCTTGGCTTTAAATAGCGGAGGGGTCTTTTTTTGACATTAAATAAATTGAGAGCAGTTATATTTCTATTTTTGAATGTCTAATTTTCCATTTCTAATTTTGAGCACTGCGAGAAGCAACATTGTCTGAAATTAAGGGTGCTGAGAGGTGTCACTTCTTTGCACAGTTAAAATTAAGAAAATCATATTTTTGTTCAAAAAAACTCCAAATGCTTTCAAATCAAGAAAAATTAAACTTTTTAATTACATAACCCTGCCACAGTTAGGAAAGTTAAATCACCACTGAAATCATGCAATCTGAAGCAGCAGATGATCTTCAAATTGTATTTAGTAGACGAGTGCTGGAATATCTAAGAATATTTAATATTTTCTCTGAGGTTTCTTCGCTAAAGATGTTTTAATGGAAAATGAAGGAAAAAGTGTTCACCTTTGATGTGGGCAGAGGAAAGAGAGCTGTGTTTATTGCTTTCCAGTAAGTACTTAATGATGCTAGTTTTGACATGTGGGTGTAAAATATAAACAAACTTAAGTACACACATGGAGATCTGTATGTCTAGATATGTTTATCTCTAAGTATTACAGAGATATTCTCTATATGAGCTCTGAGTGAAGCTGCACAGATGCACAAACAATAATTACTTCTCCACAGAAACAAAAAAAAAAAATCCTTTCTAAGGCAAAAAGAGCCTATTGTGTTTGAAGTTGCAGCAGGAAAAAAAAAGCAAAACAACAAACCCACATCCTAAATTTATATCTATTTAGCAAATACTCTGCTTCATTTAGGAACTCTGCCTTTTAAATGAACAAGCAAATTTTTAACAGATTCGCGTGTTTTGTAAAATATGTCAAACAAACTAAAGAGAAGGTCTCCTAATTACTCATCAAACAGCCTGCAGTCAGCAGGGAATGCAGCCGCAGTGATATGTTGCACTAATGTTAGGGCAGACCCGAAATATTTCCTCTTGGAAAATAACAGCAGCGGCGGCGGCGGCGGCTCGGCAGCGCCCGCGGCTCCGTCCTGCCAGGACTCTGCCTGTGCTGCCCATCCCAGGGGCACCTGGGGGCTCCAATCCAGCCTCCCCCAGCACCCACCTCACACAGCTTTTTGGGGTTAAACGTTTTGGATGCGATCAGCAAAGTTTTGTGTTCGCGCAGCTTTTTTCTTTTTTCTTTTTTTTTTTCCTCCCCCTGTCTTTCTTTTTTTTATTCAATATCTACCACGGCTAATTAGAAAATATGCAGAACTGCTTCCTGGTTGCAGTGTGGAATTGTGTTAGAGCCTGTTTGGTAGGAACAGGAGAAAAGTCCCCATTAGGCATATTAATGCCCGTCCCTTTTAACAAAGCTGCTCCCTGCTCTCGGCGTTGGAATTCATTTGAAAATAAGGATATTGAGGAATTAGTGGCCTTCCTTTCACAGGCAGGGTGATGTTATCTGATATTAGATATATACAGATTTTGCTGGCAGGGAAATCAGAGTGAAATTCCTTATTCCTGCGTAATTGCTATAATGCAAGGCCCTCTTATCCTGCTCTCCCTCCTCAGCCAAAACTCTGAGTCACTTCAGGTTTTTTTCTAGGCAGCAGCTCTGGCACAGGGCTCACGGTTTATAACTCTTCATGTCTCCCCTAAAGGGAGCAAGAGATGTTTGGCATGTCCCCAGCACAAGACATTTTTAAAGGTATATTTAAGATGTGTGTATGTCTTGCAGAGTTAAGGGCAGTGAGTAAAGATTTGTGAAAATCCACAGCCTAAACTGATATGACCCTCATTAACTACCAGCCTCGCTCCTCTGGCTGTTGGTGTATTTAGAGAGCTCAGATTGCCAATCTGCAGTCATTTACACTGAATAATTAATCTGATGTGCACCCCAATAGCAGCAAGCAGGACCAACCTGACAATTTCATTGTGGCGAGAACTGAATCCGACCCATAATTTCCACTCTGCTCTGATTTATTCTGTAATTCATATTTTCAACAATATGCAATCCATTAGCAGTACAGAAAAACACGCAGTAACTACTTGGGTGGACTCAGGATTCTTGGGCTGCTCACAGACAGATGGCTTGGTTTGTGATGTTTCTGGTTTATTTTCCCCCCGCACTCTGCTCTCGGTTCTATTGAACTGCTTTACTACTTCCACAGGATTTTTAAGATAAGTAGAAGGATTATTGGTCACACTCCTTGAAATTCATCATGAAGTGGGGCTGGCTTTGACTGCAGCTCGTTATTTGTTGCATCTCTCTAAAGTGGAATATGTTCAGGACATGCTCCCTTCAAATCTTTGCAGAGAGGAAAACACTCTCAGCAGAATCTGCCTTCGCATCAGCTCCTGGAGGGTCCTTAAATAACTTCTCTCCAACGTGGCAATATTTCAATATCTGCTAAGAGATCCTTGTTAACAGGAGGGACCCCGGATCTCATAACTGGGTTTTTATTACAAATCCCAGGGATGTTTGCTCTATAGATACAAAAGAAAACTTCTGCTCTCTTGACTTTTTTTAAGGTAAATGTTTCAGGGGTTGTGTTTTTTAAACTATGTATATTGGGTACATGCAATTCCCTGCCTTCTCTTAGCGGAACTTTATTTTCTTCCCTTTATAGTAATATATAGATCTGAAATTCCAAGGGTTTCTGGTGCTTTTCAGCTGTCACCTCAAGTCAAAATCATGGAGTTCAGCTATAAAAAAAATTGTATATAATAAATTTAACTTGACCTAACTGGAGGCTTTTAAAGCAAGCAGGTATTTTTGACATTTAAAAAAGAACATTACTACGACTGTATTATCCATGTATCTCCTTGATGCTATTTATCCCACAAAAATAAACCAAAAAAACAAAATGTGTCCGGAAGTTCGGCCCATGCTCATTCCAGCAACACTTTGTTAAAATGGAAAGGACACTTTGCAACGTTCCAGGTCATAAACTGAGCCCCCTGAATGTGATCTCCAATCCCACCTCTGTGGATGTTGTAGGATGGTGGAGGGACCCCCTGTTTTTGCAGCATCCCACAATGTCCTGAGCGACCCCTCATCCCAAGGTCTGCATCAACCCCTGTTCAGCGCTCGCTGGGCGATTTCCCCCACCCAGCCAAACTTTCCTACTCCAGCTCAAATTTAATCAATTTTTTGTTTTGCAGCCTTTTGTAGATTGAGTCTTTTGTTAAGAAAGGACGTCTTGTTTCCCAAACACGGCAGGAGGAATCGCTGGCATCAGAGTGCCACCAAAAGGCGGCGGAGGAAACCGGCAGGCAGCCGCTGACCTTTGCAGAGACAGCTAAGGTTATGCACATAACATTTGCTTGTTTACTTTGCAAAATAAGCAGTGAGTTGGAAACTCCGGGCTTAGCAAGCGTCTCGCTACACCTGAAAAGCAACACTGACAACAACAGCAAAACCCCACGGTTGTTGCTGGGTTTGCTGTTGGTGTGGGTGGAAGCTGTTTCCCGCTCCCCTCTATATCTATCATGATGCAACTTTAATAACGTTAGCCAAGACTGCTCAGAAAATCACAGCTGTAGCTGGAGGCGAAAGGGAGAGAGGAAAAAAAAAAAAAGGGAAAAAGAAGAAAAGAAAGAAAGAGGGGGAGAAAAAAAAAGCTAAAATGAGGTGCTTCTCCCAAGCCTCACCTAGTGAGCTGAGTATTGGCTTATGCGTGAGAATAAGCAAACGAATCGATCGCTGCAGTAGGTTGATGGCTACTGGTCGTTTTGATGGATATGACGGTAAAAAAAAAGTCCAGATTGGTTCACAGTGGACCTCAAACCATGTCAGCTAAAACCAAAGAGACAAAAAAGTGACAGCTGCGGAGAGTACACTGCAGGCAGTCAATGGTTCCTGTGATTTATTGTTCCATCTGCCTTGCCGCTGTGAGGACAAGTTCCCCCTGATTTGGTTAAAATGAAAAGGACCTCAGAGAGCACAACGTGTTTTTTGAAAATGTGCAGAAACTATTTTTTTATTTCGTGATTTATGTGCCTTTCCCCCTCCATAATGTTTGCACCAATTGTTACCCAATAATGCTTACTGAAAAATGTGAAGCTTCCCAACCACTAAGAAATCCTCCAGACAGCCCCCACCCCTCCACCCCAGCACAAAAAAAAGAGAAGGGGGGAAAAATAGAAGAGGGGGGGAATAAAAAAACCTGCAAAAAAAAAAAAAAAAACCTGCATAAATAACCCAGGCTGTCAAAGCCAAGCCAGAAAACTAGTTTGTCTCTTTTTTAACCTTCCTGCTTTCCAATTAACAGCCGTGTTTCGGAGCCTGCCAGGCTGCGAGGCGGTTAAAAGCCGGGCTCGGCAAAGGCTGGTGTGCAACCATTTAATATATTAGGGAGTTCTAACCCCGATTATAAATTTGCAGAGCCACCCAAGTGCTATGGCCAAGAGTTTCCCATTCCAGAGGGTTTCACTGGAGTGGAGGGAATGGAGGGGATGGAGCCTTCGCTGGCTTTGCACACCAACTTTTTTCGCCGTTTCTGACTTGAAAAGGAACATTTCCTTCATGCAGTTGATGTAGCTTATTACCCCATTAAAGAGAAGCACCACACGACACTTCTGTCAGGGTAACACCGAGGCCTAATCAACACTTGGAGGTGTAACACAACACAAATAATCTCGCTCCTCAGGGAAGCCGGAGTAGCAGCCTGAGAAACACTCCGGCTTTTCCCCGGGAGGATTCAAGTATGCCATAGCAGAAATATGGTTAATGTTTTAATACATTTATGGAGCATAAATCATAAATGAAGCATTAAGCATCCGGTGCTCTCTCAAAAGTTTGAACAAATACAGGCAAATTGAAGGAATCTGCTAGAGCGAGGTATTGATAATTTTCCATGTGTATCGCACAGTGGGAAAAAAAATGGACGAGGGGCCTCGGAGCCCTGCTGCCTCCTCGCATGCATTATGTTCCCCACTTAATGCCACATGGAGCAGGAACCCACAAGAAGCCAAGGGAAGGCTCTTCCTCTCCCCCTCCAATAAATGTTTCATGCAGATCAGCAAATTTTCAGCAAATTTCCCATGAAAAGGCGGGCGGGGGCCCGCGGCGCGCGGCGAGGAGCGCGGTCCCCGGCGGCCTGACCCCGGCAGCGGCCGCTTCCTGGCTCCAGGTTTCCTTCGGCCTCGCAGGTCCAGCCCGGTGTCAAAAGCTGGCCTTGTCTCCTGTCTCAGGATGTTGGTTTTACCTCTCAAGTGTTTCCTGAATTTGCAAAAAAATTCTTGGGGTTTCGTTTGGTTTTTTTTGTTGTTTTTTTTTTTTGTTGTTCTATTTTTTTTCTTCTTCTTTCTGGCGGCTGTCTGCATGTGCAAACCTTTGATGGGGAGGGAGAATAAAGTTTAAATATGGGGGAAAAAAAGAAGAGTAAGAAAGAAAAGGGAAAGAAAAGCAAGAGAAAACAAGGAAAGAAAGAGAGAGAGAAAGAAAAAAAATTTCTTAGTCGCTACTGTTGAGCAGGGGGTTTTCTCCCGGGACCAGTTCTACTTTTGGAACATGTTATTGTCAGGCAGAGGTCAACATCTTTTACCTCTTTTTTCCATTATTCAAAATAAGTATTGATGTTATGTTTTAGCTATTTAAAAGCCAGCTGCCTTGCTCATTTCAGATATTTTTCCTGGTATTATTGTATGTGGTAATAGCTGGCCTGTGTATCGTCTTTCACAAAATCTACCCTTTCAGGGTCTCAGTCTTCAAATGATATCAATCAAAATTTATGCAATTCAAAATCCATATGTATAGAGTCCCAGTTCACCTCATTTAATGATAATAGTAAACCACATGTTGTGTACATGTCTGAAACACTTTTCTAGTTCTTGACTGTATTAACCCTAGGGGCACTATGTTTTTGTACAGCTTGCCCAACTGAGCAGCATAATATATTGATTAATACTTGGCAACAACTGCATTCTTGAATAATAAAACCATGAACAAGGTAAACGCGCGCTAATAAAACAAGAAGAGTGTCAATATTATTTGGGGATGTATGTTAATAAAAGATGCTAAAGAACAGGCGAGCCCCCGGCCCCGCAATTAACAAAGCTCAGTGCCTAAAGCTGCTCCCACTCCAGCCCCGTGTGATGTCGTTATCCGAGAGCCTCCTCGCCTACCTGGGCATCCGTGGGGCGGCCACAACAAATGCTCCATATTCATGGGGGCTGCGTCCAGCACTCGGGAAAAAAAAAGTTCAGCTTTTCCCGCTCTGCAAAAGGCAAATTAAAATTAACAACATTTCATTGTTGCCCCGATTCTTCCCAGGCAGAGCCCTGTGCAGGTATCACCAGCAAAGCCTGCGAACAGTAACCGATTTTACAATAGAATTTGCTTCTTACAGGCTGCATTATTTACTTAAGCTTTAATATACAGTTCGAAATAAGATTTGCTTTCATGGAAAAACACTAAAACATTTGGCAAAGGAAGAGCCAAACGTTCTCCTTAATTTGTTTTGGCAACTCTGAAAAATAGATCCCATTACGCTCACGTTTGCATTCCAGAAACATAACAACAAATTATCATTTTACGAAAATCAAGATATAATTAAAAATGGGGGGATATAATAAGCAGCAAGTGAAGGCAGAAGAAGGAGGGGGACACGTGGAAAGCAATGTTTTCAGCACTGGGGAAGGCTGAGGAGGGGAAAAAGCAAAGGACACCAGCTGAAAAGCTATTGCCAGAGCTTATTTATTTATTTTGGGGCTGAGGGAGGGGGGGAAAAACAGAGGGGAAAAGGATTTGGAAGTAAAAATTGTTTAGCAAACAGTTAAAATAGTTTCATGCCCTTTTTGCCTTTTTTTTTTTTTTTTTTTTAGGGAAGACAATATTTAAACACAGATTCATATTCATATTTCAGTCGTTTGACTTTGGTGGGAAAACAAATATTGAGGAATTAAACACAATTATGGTTTGATTAACTGGAGCTGGTTCCTAAAACCACAAGGTAGAGCAGCAAGATTGCATCTGTGTCTTCCCTCAATGCCATCCACATGAGTCACAGCGAGGCAGGAAAGCTGTTGACAAATTAATACTTTAAGAAAATAAACTATGGTCATGTTGAACATAGAGCAACTTTATCCTGATTAATTTGTGTTGGAGTGGCTCCAGCGCCCTTTACAAAGCCGCGCAGTTTGTACAAATGTAATTTCCTAATATTTACACGAGAAAAGCCTCAGCCGTTAAGATTTGCCTCCAGTGTGAGTTTTGTGGTTAGTAAAAAGACAATAAAAATACAGAGAGGTAATTGTAAGCACATTTGGAGGGGAGGGGAAAAAAAAAAAGGAGAGAGAGAGATGGGGAAAAAAAAAATAAAAAAAATCGCAGTTTCTCTCCACTCCTCCTTGCAGAGCCCTATAAAAGTGGCAGGGACGCGGTGCCCCGGCTCAGGGCTCAGCACACCCAGGGTTCCCAATGCCTGGAACAGCACCCCCAGCCCTCCAGCATCCCCTCATTCCCGGGATCAGCCAGCATCCCCTCATTCCAGGATCAGCCAGCATCCCCTCATTCCCGGGATCAGCCAGCATCCCCTCATTCCCGGGATGCAGCTCCCTCCCCGTGCCCGCCGCTCCAAGCCCCCTCTCCAGCCTGGTCCCACGCTCTCTGTCATTTTACGTCTTTATTTAAATACAGCATCAGGCATCCGTACAATTGTCTGCTCTAATAAATATGAGGAGGGGAGACGCAGTTAGAAGTGTTGCTTTGTTTGAAGAATATTAAAAATAACCTTTTGTTTTAATGAGATTTCTCCCCCCCACCACCCAATCAGTTTACACAATTTTCCAGATGCAAAATGAGCTTTTGGCTGTAAAATATTTTATCACATTGTCTTACACAATAAAGATTAGATGTTTTCGCTCTCTCTCAACTCCACTGCAATTATTTTTTAGTGTTTGCAAATCATAATATCATTTAAAAACCATATTTTATACCTCATCTAAAATACTTTTATAGCAGTGTGATGAAAAAAAACCCAACACAACATCTATTTAACTACTCTTTTTAAGTGGCTGTAATATGCTTTTGTATAATTTCCCAGAAAAAGGCACAGCTAAAAAAGCTTAGCTGTTCTTGCAAACAAATCTCCCAAGAAGCATCTTTGCAAAAAATCCCCAGAATTGAATTCCCCTGGCTGAAGAGCCCAGAGAGCCTGAATATAAAAATAGTAGCCCTGTCATTTCACATTCATTAAGTGTGAAACTCAGAAATTAATAATGTAAAAATATGCTTTTTAATTAGTCTTACATTCTGCCCAATGTACTTAAATGGGATCAGCAGCTCCCTAATGATTTTTTTCTTAATAAAGTATTAGCCTGTGATGCACTGGGGTTGACAGGTATGATAAACTGGAAAGTACTTTTGGAGGCGTATGAATGATACCAAAATAGTACTCTCCCATTTAAATGTAATTAACATCAGGGAGCAATATTACATGAGGAGAAGCCTGCAAGATTTTTATTTCAGGGTATTTTTTTTTTCATTTCTTGTTTTATGAGTAGTTTGATGATTGCAGCAGTGATTTTATAATTTAATTACCTTTGTTGAAAGCTAAGCTTTTGCTAATAGCAGGTCAACAGGATCATAAAGCAGCCTTCAAAAATATTAAAAAGGAGGTAAATCCCCTTAGCTAAACCTACACAATAAGAACACGGGTGCGCATGTGTGGATGCAAAGGATTTTATGGATGTATGGATATACAGGCTCCACGCCTGTTCCCCTGTTATTTGTTTACTGTGTTATTGCAAATCAGTATTTACTCTCCAAAGGGCTCTGTTATACATTAATCATATTTTTTTTAAGAAAAGAAAAAAAGGAGGGGAAAACGAGAGAAAAATATAAAAAAAAATAAAAATAAAAAAAGAGAGAGAGAGGGGAAAAGAGAAAAAAAAAAAGAGATGGGAGGAAAAGAGAAAAAAAAGAGATAAATTTTCAAAAATAATAAATTTTTATAAAGAGAGAAAAAAAATAGGAGAAGAATAATATAAAAAGAAAGTTGTGGAGAAATCCATCTGACACACCCTGGATTTTCCCAGAACCAATAGGGCTGAGGAGTGAAGCCATTCACTCTGGACCAGGACCAGGATTCTCAGTTCCACCACCCCTTCTTCAAACACTTTGCACTTTTTTCCATTTCCAGAGGAGCCAGCTCTACACCAGGAGATAAAAGATCACTGTTGACCTGCACTGCTTGAGCAGGAGTATTCCCTAACTTATTTATATGCCAAATGTCACCTGTGTTTACTGAAGAATTTCTTCTCATATCTCGGAGTCACAGCGCTCCCCAAAGATGCACTTGCCATAGGGTAAACAAGCAGGGAGGAGGGCAGCACTCCCAGCTCCCTCCTTCCCAAACCAGAGGCTCCTCCATGGGCATCACCTTCCCAAGCACACCCTGACATTTTTTTGTTTGCTGGTGGATGGATGGGTTGACAGGAATGACTCAGGACACGGATTCGTGGTGGCACTGGGGATGTGGCTCCATGTGCCTCCTGCCCCACGTTCAGAATCTCTTCTCCACCATGGTTCCATGTTTGAATAAAGGGAAACTTGGAGCTGGCCAACCTAACCAGGAAAAACCATGGTCAGACCACAGGCAATGAAAGGCACTTTTTATTTTCATACTGGCTTTCATTTGGCTTTGGGAAAAATGGTCAGTCTAACAAACAAACAAATAAACAAACCAACCACAATTTTTTGTTGTTTCTTTAATTTGTTTAACTCACTCTTCTGTTACAAACACATCCTTCAAGGCTGATCCTGGTTCTGAATATCCCAAGTAAATTGGAGTGTCTTAGGCCAAGTGAAGCAGTCATCCCACGGCCAAGGTGGGGTCAAACATCAAGGTACAGTCATTCAGCCTTAACATCAGGAATAATTCATCATGGAAAGGGTTTCCAGGCATTGGAATGGGCTGCTCAGGGTGGTGATGGTGTCCAAGGAATAACTGGATGTGGCTCTCAGCGCTCTGAGCTGGGTGACAAGATGGGGATCAGGCTGGACTCGATGATCCCGGAGATCTTTTCCCACCTTAACAATTCTGTGATTCCCCGTGAATGCAGTTACCCCAAAGATGTAGGGTGAGGAGTTCAGGGCCCAAATGGCAGCACTGCCACACAGGAATGCAGCTGCACCACTCCAGCACATCCATTTCTCCTGCTTTGGTAACTTCCAACGTCCTTTAAAAATGCGATCATGAAATGTCATTTCTTTCCTATTTATCTTGGCGCTACAAAACTGCCCAACTATTGGCCATACGTGAGCTCTTTTATAATATTTTTCCAATCACAAACACCATTCCATTGCTCCCCAGGGATCCCTGTGATGGATCTAGCTATCTATCTATTTATGCCTTCATGAATCAAATCATCGGGCTGGAGAAAGTTTGGATAATCTACAGCTTTCATAAGATTTCACCCAACTTACACTTCACGGGGGATCTCCAGGAGTGTGACGTTATTTGCACCCCTCTCTTATTTTCCAACGTGATTTACTGCCCTCACCCCAAGATCCAAGCTTAAAATGCATGTCCAGCTCCCAGCCTGCAAAGGGAGTTTTGCAGGAGTGGGGATGTTTTAATGGGCAGCTGAATCAGAAACTAATCATCCGAACTGCCCTCATGTAAACACGCCCTGGAAATTTTATTACTGAGATATTTGGGGCTTTCCTGATAGAGAATAAAAGACAAATAATCGAACTTATTGGAAAATATTGACACAGGGCCACACAGTGCAAACCTTGGGAAGGCTGAGCAGTATTTGCTCAGAGGAATAGCCCTGGTGCAGGCAGAGGAGCGGATACTGCTCGGCTGTCCAGGGAATTGGAGGGAGTTTGTCTGAGTCAGACATGCCTGAGATGGCCCCACACTGGGGCATCATAATGCTTTAATTAATTAATGTCTGTAAACTGTTTGGTGATCTTGGGATGAAAGGAGTTCTGGAAATGCCAGGTATTATTGGAAATTAATTACTCCAGCCTTTCCCCCCAAATCTTGCTAAACGTATTTAATTTTTTAATCTATCCTGCTGCTTTAATAAAGCTCATTGCAGAATTATTTTTTGCTAAATATTAAAGGTGGTAAAAAAAAAAAAAAAAAAAAAAAAAAAGAAGGAACCTTTTAAGCAGCAGATTGAGCTGCAGCAGAAGGGATTGTACAGAAGTCACATTTTGGGGTGACAAAGTCTCCATGTGTGAGAGAGCACACCATGGTGAGAATGGATGTGTGTCCCCATCGTCCCTCTCCATGGCCAAACCACGACCTGGCATTCACACGGGGCTGGAGAACCCCATTCCCGTGGGGAAAGGAAGCTGTGGGAGAGGTAGGACCAGTCTGAGGGATCCAAGGACAGCACGGACTGTTCCAGCCACCGCCACGAGTCGGCAAATCAATCACTCTCAATGCTATTCATCATTCCATCACAGGAGACAGAACACGTGTATTATTTATACAAGTCTGAAATCATTTGGTGTTACTTACTGAAGAGTCACCTTCCACATCATAGTGGAGCAAAAGTCTTGGAAGAGGCTCCGTGTCTGAGCCTCACCAGGGCACATTCCAAATATGGTCCAAACAATAAACCACAACAGATAAAACAGATATTATTATAGTTTGAGTTGCTTTTTTCATTTTTTTAATGCTGCAGCTTTCTACATATGAATTTTAATTTATGTAACACAGCAATTAATGATTTTGTTTATTTATAAGAACCAGGTCTATGGTCTGGCTTGAGTGTTACAAGACTGTGGTAGAGTTGGAGCATCTTTCAACTCTTCTCAGGCCAAATCAACCCTTCTATCTCTGCAAGCAGACAAAGCCAGTGTGTAACACACACCTCCTAAGAAATTCAGGGGGAAAATGAAAGGAAAATGTCCCAGTGAAATTTCATACCTCTAGAATGACCCTACTCAGTACCCTGCAGAGATGTGGGCCATGGAATGACCTGTCTTCTCCTGGAGCATCCCACCCCATTTCCCTTGGAGCCATTTCAGCTGGCTGGGATAAGGAAACATCTGCTTTAGTAGGGTGTCCATGGTTACTCCAGCAAGAACAACCACCAACACTGACCTCTGCTCCTTCTCCTTCTCCCCTCCTCCTCTTCCTCCTTCTTCTCCACAATACATCCTCCATCGATGGGTGAGTAAAAGTGGGAACTTCCCTTCCACTCCCTCAACTTCTTCCCACAAATTCTGGAAGAGATGAAGCCCTTCCCTATAACAGTCAGTCAAATCCACAGGTCAAGTATCACCTATCACCAATTTTCCACAGAAAAACTTGCATTTCATCAGATCTTCCTCAGGCTACTTCTGAAACTGAACAGCAGATGGGGCTACAGAAATCATCACATTTAAAAAAATATATATGAAAACCAGCCTTTTGCATTCTGAAAAGCAATTTATTCTACACCATTTCAAAAAATAAATAGGATTCTCCTTTTCTGTTTTAAGACATCAATGAATCTGTCGCATAATGGGCTTTTGTAAACCGATTATCCTTGATAATCTCATTAGCTGAAATTATTTTACTTTTCTAACATGGTAGATTTTTAAATACCTTTTATTTCAGATCCCTCTGGGCACGTTGCAGTGAAATTTACTATTAAGCAAAATAATTATCTATCTCAAACCTTAATGCTAAAAAGTAGAAAAATAAAATAATTACAATCTAAGGGCAGATATTAGAGTGGAGAAAGTACAAGGAGGAAAAGGGAAATTTCCACAAGCAGGCAAGTATCTTTTCATTATTAATAAACAAATCATACTTGTTTTTCCTAGGAATATGAACACACAAATAGTGGTTGATGCAAATGACAGGGCTGGTGTTGAGGTGGGGTTTGCACCTCCCATGGTGACACTGAGGTGGTTTCATGCTTGGGAAGGACCATGCTCCTCCAGCCCCCACCAGCCAGGAGCTGCAGCACCCACTTCCCACCCAGACCTGAGCAATTAAGAAATGTGAGTTGTTTCAAAATCAGCTTAAACCTGGGTAATTTTTTTTTTTTTTCAGTGTGGAAGTCTGCAGCTGTAATGGGATTACGGTGTCGGCAGAGGGAGGGAAGTTTGCAGCTGTACTGGTTCAGGGGGTAGGAAGCAGCTGTTAAAATAGAGGACTAATGGTGATTAATTCTTATTATGTGTTTGAAGATCTCACAATGAGTTCAGGAACCAAGCCCTCCCTCAGGGAATAAACTGAAGGAGGAGGATTTTAAAAGAGGGAAAATAGAAGGGGAATTTTAATGTACATTTGGCCTAAACGGCCTGGTCTTAAACCACTTTATTAATATTTAAGTAAAATTTAAATCAACATTATTAAGACAAAAAAATATCTAGCCTGAGAAACTTGAAATTCCTGCATATTTATGCAGACTAGGAGATCACCTGTGTTTCCTCAAAAACACACAAGCCAGGACCAGCAGGGGAGCATCCTTTCAGCTTTTAGGGGATGGGTGCTGAGAACTCCTGATTCCCACAGCCCTTCCCTACAGCTCTATGATTTATTGATCCTGATTTATTTCAGGACCCAAAAACCACAATGGGAGGAGGTGGGAAGAGCCCCCATCCCACTTCTGCACCCACCACCAGAGCCAGGGATGCTGGTAGGGACAGCCACGGGGAGGAAGCAGCACAAAGAACCCAACCTGGGCTGGGCTCAATTTGCAACCCCTGGGGAACCTGCAGCCCTTCCCAGTTCCAGGACAATTCACTCAGGGCCAGGTTATTTGCTGCAATATTGTGGCCGGGTCCTACAGCCAGTTTGCAGAGCTCTGTGATGTGCTGGGTGTGCTGGGGCTTCCCCAGAGCACAGCAGGCAAAAGATATGAGATTTCTATTTATATACCACTGCCTGGCCAGCAGAGTGACAATTTAACAGCACAGGTACAGGGAGAGAGAAGCAGCCTGGAAAGGCAGGCAGGGCAGGAGAGGTGCCTGGAATCCCTGGGAAATGGTGACCCAGCACAGGTGCTCAGAGCACCCAGCCCCTTCCCTGGGGAAATTCCCCCAGCTCACCCATTCTGCACTCTGGGTGGCTCTCAGGGCCTCCTGAGGACAAGTAAATGAAGGAAACAAAAGAAAACAAGGTGAAAGCAGCAACAGGGCAAACTCCAAGATCTGGGGTTTGTTTTTCAGCCAAGGCTTTAATGAGGATTAATCAAATATCACACATGCAGAGAGATTTCCATGAATTATTAGAGGGGAGAAATGGGTGGGAAAATGAACAAAAAGCTAAACTTTTTTATTTTTTTTACTGTGAACTTTTCCTTTTTGAGCTTAAACTTTGAGATCATACTAATCTTTTCAAAGCTCAAAGAGATCACAGAAAGATTTATTTCAGGACCAAAAAAGAACTTCCTTTACCAAAATACCTCTGCCTGTGATTTTTCCTGTTTCGACGTTTTTAAGCTGTTTTGTTTTTCAAATATGAGAGAATTGACAACAATGACTCAGGACTGTGCACCAGGAGCACCACAGAACCCTGCCTTTCACATGGCTGCAGCAGACACCCATTCCCTGCAGAGCTGGTTAGTAAATTAAACCATTCCTTCTAGCAGCAACTGATCACTTGGAGCTGATGCTGTAGGTCAGAGACATCTGCAGTAAATTTTACCCCTCACCACAGGAGGAAGGGGAACACTTGGGACATGGAGATCACGTGGATTCCATATTGGAGACCAAAATACCCGTTTTTACTCATAGCTGCTGCATGACCAGACCTCACTTTGGTTAATTTGCTCCCAAGCCTTCGTGGGTCAGTGATAAAGTTTAGGATGGATTTATGGACTGAGAGTCAGAGACAGGAAAGTGGAATGGGATGGGGTTTAGGTGCTGGGTGCTCAACCACAGGGACCTAGGAGCAGCCCAGATACCCAAAAAAATACAGGATGGCCTGAAAATTCCTGTGAGTTGGTTTGCTGGCTTTGTGGGAGGCTTGGGTTTCAGCAGTGTGTCCATGTTATAATTAATAAGCAATTTCTGTTTGAATGGCGTGTTTTGTCTTCCTTTGAGCACGTTCTCTGCAAAGACAAAGATCAAGACAAACCTACTCAGAACACAACGAAGATAAAAGGGAATCATAAAAAGAGACAGACAGAGGAAAAGAAAGAACAAGGAAAAAGAGAAGACAAAGAACAGGGAGACACCAAAGAGGACACAGAACAAAGATAGGCAAAATGAAAAGACAAAGAAAAGTAAAGACAAAGAACAGAGATGATAGAACACCACAAAATATGCAAGAGAGGCACAAAAGGGAAAGGGGGGGAAACAGTAACTGAGAACAAAGGGCAGAGAACAGAGCAAGAGCAGAAACGCACAGGAAGGGAGAAAAATGGGAGAGAATTCAGCCAAGATGAGGCATGAAAAACAGCCCAAAGAACAAGCAAAAATAAACACAATGAGGAGAGAAAACTGCTAATCATCTTCTGATTTGCATTAAAAAATAAGTCATGGGAACAGAGGCTCAGTGACAGAAATGTTGACAAGTTGAATGTCAAGATTTCTCGTGTCCTCTAAATTCAGTCAGCCTGTCACTCCTTATGAAACTGGCTGGGGGAGAAGGGGAATGGGAGCTGAAGGATTAGTGCCTGCTGTGGAAGGAATAGCAGGAACCAGTGCTACAGATTTGGAGGGAAGTGCTTGCAAACAAGAGATGCCCAAAAAGTGGCCAAAATCCCTTTTTAAAAGCAGGGGATCCATTTCATGATGAACCAAGAAAATGCTCTTCCTATTCCTTCTGCAGCTTTGCAATAAAGGAGTGGCAGAAATTCTGATGTGCAAGTGTAAATGTACATGTCTAGCTTTAATATTTCTGTAGGTTGGATTTCAGGGAAAGGTTCATCCCCCAGAGGTGCTGGCACTGCCCAGGTTCCCCAGGGAATGGGCACAGCCCCAGAGCTCCAGGAGTTTGGACAACACTGCCAGGGATGCCCAGGCTGGGATTGTTGGGGTGTCTGTGCAAGAACAGGAGTTGGAATCAACAATCCTGATGGGTCCTTTCCAACTCAGGGAATTCTATGAGTCTATGAAAAAATCATATTAAAAAAATCAGCTTTACTGAAGCAGCTCATGAAAACCCAGCCATGGTAGAAATGCCAAGAGCTGTGGGTTTGGGGCTGGCCAAGACTGTCTGTATGGAATTAACTAGAGAGGCCACAGAGGCTTCAGTCCTGCTGCAAAAACTGCACCAATAAATCATTTCCAAATCTTGACAATGGGCAAGGAAATAATTTATAAGAGGTACAGAAGTTCATGGTGAACATGAACACCCAGGAGATTCGTGCGTGCTACAGAAATGTATAAAGGGCTGGAGGATTCTGGGGTTTCCCTGTTGGCAAGAACAGCAGGAGGACACCAGAATGATAGGAGCCAAGCCAGGAGGGAAAAGTTGAGGCTGTCCCATCCCTGGAAGTGTCCAAACCCAGGGTGGATGGGGCTTGGAGCAGCCTGGGACAGTGGAAAGTGTCCCTGCCATGGCAGGGGTGGGAATGGTTGGGCTTTGAGGTAATTCACATTCCCAGGAATTCCTCACCTCCCTGATGGCCCACTGTGTTTCAAGGCTGAGGTCATGGACTGGGATGAAAATGCCATTTTTCAAATCTGAGACAAAAAACTCTATTTTGTAAAACACACTTGGAAGAAACTCCAAAGGTGCAGGGTCCAGTTTGGTCTCATCAGACCAGATCTCCCAAGGGACCTCTGGATCTGATCCTGCAGATGTTCCAAAGTATGAATTAATGGATCTGTAACTATAAAATAAAGTTCTCTTTCAGGTTTCTTGCAGACCAAGGGAGGTTCTGGAATTTCATTGGCCATGCAAATGTGGAATTATACAACAGAAGTTTCTTGAGCTGCCACAGCTTTCCAAAACTGAGCCTTCAAAGAATTTGTGTTATTTTTCCTACTGAAACACTACTCTTAATCCATACCCAGGATCAGCTGCCATGAAGGCCTCAACTATCACTGATTTTATGTCTGTGTCCCTGCTATAATCCATTGCCTGTTATTTCATTGTTAATCATCAACATTTCTATGGAATTTGATGTCACTAACACACAGACCCACCCTCCCTGACATTCCTCATTCTGTGTGCTGGCAGCACAGAAAAACTGGTGTGCACGGGGTTAAATGCTTCCCATGCTGCTCCTTGGTTATATTTTATTTACCAGAATTTCTATAATGTGCGATATTTTTTTTTTTCCTTTTGAGATTTCCTCATTTCTTTCAGAACACTTTCACCTTATTTCCGGGCTGCTTTTCCCTGAGGGGCGAAGTGGAGGTTCAGAAACTTCATGTGAACTTCCTGAAAAAGAAACAGATCACCTATTAAAAAACCCAAATGGAATGTGCTGTGAATATGGTTTAATATGTCCCAAAGAAAGAGCTGGCTCTAATCACAACATAAGATGGAAAATTCATTGAATTCATTGTTGTACTCAGTTTATTGATTTACTAATGTATTTATTATTTATGATTTCGATGGCAGGTGGAATTCTATTTCCCTTACTTGATTCAGATTAATCAGGGGATAATGTGCTTCTTTTATACTTTCACCTAAAGACTCTTCAGGTTCTCAAGACCCATGTCCAGAACTGCAAAATCCTTTCTGTCCTGCAATTATGGTTATTTCTTTCCACAATTATAATCTGTTTAAAAGCTAAGGTTAATATTTGAACTGGAATAGTTGCACACATAGAAATTACAGCTAAAGTAGACAGGTTTTGTGGGGGTCTGGCCTTTCAGGTGCTTTCACTGCTTTTAAAATACTTGTAAGTGGTTTTGGGGCAGTACCACTGCTCCTTTGCCCCAAAATTTCACTAAAGACATTGTAGTTGGCCTGGATGAGCTCATCCCATCACTCCAGACCGTGGACAGAACAAATCTGCCAAAGGTCCTGTAGACAACACCTGTGAAGATGAAAAAAACAACTCACCATGTCCTCAGGAACTTTTTTGATTTGTTTGGTTTCAGGACAGTTTTGACATTATTTAACTCACAGATTGTGGACTTCCCAAATCTTCATTATTCCTGTATCCCAGCACCAAACTTGTGATGGCAAATCATTGCTTTCCTTGGAGAACAGCAAATAGTGCTTGCAAGAGGTGATTAAAATCAATTCAGAATATACAAGCTGAAGGAAAAAAATCAGAAAATCATAGAATCATTAAGGAAAATACCTCTAAGATCATCAAATCCAGCCATTAACCCACCACTAAACCATGTCCCCAAGCACCACATCTACATGTTTTTTAGAAGAGAAATCAGAGAAATGAGATTTTTATGCCAGTTGACTTTATTCTACCCGAGAATATTCCCAGTATCACTGGTACTAAATAAAAGGCCTTGTAAGATCTGGTTGGAAGTTCCTTTTAGCACTTTTTATTAAAAGGACACTCTGCTGTCTGAGTCCTCATTGCTACAGTGAAAGCTTGGGGTGCCTGAAATAAATAAAGTTTAAAAGCCCAACCCTAACAGGCTTGAAACTGGAAAAAAAAAAAAAAAAGAAAAAAAAAAAAGAAAAAAGAGAATGTGCTACAGCCTGAGGCTATTTCCAGAGACAGACAGAGGAACAGAGGCAGCCCTTGGACACCCCAGGAAAACAGAGAAAACAAATTGTCTCCTCAGGATGTTTAAAGTCAATTTTCACTCTCTGTTTTCCAGGATTTCCAGAGGTTGGAATGAGGATGCTCCTCCAAAACCTCTTTAGGCCCCATTCCCTTTAGGATATGTGAGGATCCACAGCCCTAAACCAAAACTTCCCCATCTCACCTGAAGATGACATTGGTTCTATAGCACCTACAATGTAATGAAACTGGAGGGTAATTCCACACCTCCAATATTTGAGGAAAAAAAATACCTATATCTGTAAATCTGTGATTTTTTTTTCCTTTTTGCCTCATTTTTCCGTGACAAAAATGAACACCATGGGGAAAGCTGCCCTTCTGCCTTCGCAGACTTGGGAAAAGCAGGGCTGAGATGCAGGGCTGTAATTTAAATGTCATTATGGCTGAGTTAAATCTCTCCTCAAAAATTTGGCCCAGCACAACGCTGAGCTCGGGCACAGCCCCAAACCACAGCTGTAAAAAAAAAAATAAAAAAATTACTCTCTCATTTGAAAGGTCCAGTTGTGCTGCGGGACAAACATACGGCTCTCCCAGCCCCGCCGCTCTCCCCTGCTCGACACTCTGAATTTTATAGTTGGAAAATGAGGGGCATCTTACCCAATTAGGTACTCCATAGCCTCATCAGCTTCTTTCTCAGCAAAATGTGATGTGCCTCGGCCCAGCTGTTCCCTGGTGGTGCTGTTGTCAGTCAGATCCTGCTGGAGAGAAAAGCGATGCAGAGCCGAGGACATTCCTGCACATCTGTTAGCTGGAAACGGGGAGAGTAAAGGATGCTACAGCAATTTCCAGGAACAATAAGGATTAGTTGCTCATCTGATACTGACAGTGTGCACCTTTCCCTCTTCTTGAGCTTGTCTGTCAAATAATGTAATTATTAAGGACCAACAATGTGGCTTTTTATGTGAACCAGTGCTGACTATGCTGGAGTATTGCATTTTTAATTATTATGATGTTAAATGGCTTTAATTGCTGACACTCTCCTGATTCACAGAGCATTTTTATAACATTTATTAAAAAAAGGCCAAAGTTTATTTTACAGTCTGCAATAAAGCAGAACACAAAACCCAGCAATTGGCTCAATGAGCCCAACACATTAGTTCTATACACAGACTGCATATTATTCTTGCTCTGTAAGTGATGTGAAAAGCAAAATTGAAGTCCTGCACAAAATTTGATCATCTTACTTAATAACAACAGATGCTCAGAGCGGTGGCATTTTGAAAAGAGCTCTGTATGCTACTGGTTATTAAATGGCAGGACATTTGGCATCCTCCAGCATTACACCATTTGAAAGCCATGGAGTCACATAAATAGCCGATGAGAGCTGGGAGAAAAAAAAAAAAAACAGCTCCTGTCTGCATAGCAAAACTCATTTCATTTAAAATATTTAAAATGAGCAGGCTGCCTTTCAAAAGAAAAGTCCGGAAAACTTAGGGGAGGGGGAGCTTCCCTTTTATCTGGGAAATACTGGAAAGCAAATGCGTTGGGAGGAAGAGAAGAAATGGTTCAACAGCACGACTGATCAGCCTTAGCTGAGCATGGTAATGGCTTCTGCTGCTTTGTGACAGGAGCTCAGCACAGTTTGGGAAAGGCTCTGGCACCAAATGTCCTCCTTGATTTAAAAAGGAAAATATTGGCAATACGTAGGCAAATCACCACAAATGCAGGACGGGTCAACAACGCATGGGGATCATTTTAAAGGAGCAATTCCTATTCAAAAAAGGGGAATCACCAAAGACAGAGGCTCACTTTCTTTGTAGGGTGAATTCTTCTCACACAACATGTGCTGCCTGCACAGCTACACCATTGTTAGATTCATATCTACTCTAAAAAGTTCTAATCGAGTTGATGAGCACATAGAGTGGAGTTTTCTCATTTTTATTTCAGTTTAAGAAGAGCTGTATTCTGCCTTTATCAAGGCACAAACCACCAGGATTCATGTGCCCAGCATGTTTTACTTAGAACAAGGAACAAGGAACACCAAGGAACACCAGCAAAGCTGTGAATAAATACCTACATTAGGTATTTCTACCATTAAAAATAATTTAAAAAATTTTTAAATATCTTTTAAACAATCCCAAACACACAAAGGATTGCCTGCGAGCTGAAGGAAGGATTCACTGGGCTATAAGGGGGGGGGTCTGTGCGCACACTGCTTTTATTTCTACTTAATAAAATCTTGAAGATTGGGTTATAATGGCCGTGCTTCCCCATCCTCAAGTATGGCGTGGCAAATGGTGCCACTGTCATTAAGGGTGCATTGTTGTTTGTTTTATGCTAATCTTCCTTCAGTGTGACAGACTGGCACCTGCATGGGGGGTAACTTTCAGCACTATATTAGCCCATATGGCACAAGCTAAATTGTATCTAAGCTATGGGCTAATTATGGATGAGTTAATAAAACCAAGCAATGTCAGTCTGGCCACTTCTTCTGGTCCTCTGCCGACCCCCCAAGTGAGTTATTGCCTGCACTGTTCTCTTAAACTATTTTCATTTTTGCTCTCCACAATTGCTGCCAAGCTTTATGGTTAAGACACTTTTATCCTTCTCCTTTCTCAATCCGGCGCAGGATGAGATTAAAACAATTTCTGCACACTTTTTCCAATGTGGTAACTTTCCCTGCTAATCAAGGGGTGGTGCAACCTCCCGAATACTAAACACAAACACACCGTGTTCAGTTTCCTGGAAATCTGCTGGCACAGCTGTGACATAAACAGATTTTCCTATTTTCAGGGAGTGAAAAACACGGTTCATCTTCCTTAAGTACAGGATCAAAGAGATGAACATTTATTCCTTTAAATGCACAGAAGAAACAGAAAACCATAGGAATGGATGAAGATAGAATATTTTCTCAGGTTTTATGGTCAAGCAAATGCTGAAGTGTTTTTTTGGACAAAGACCCAGCTTCTTTCCCTTCTTCAGAAAGAGGAGAGGGAGGAGGAGAGTCCCTCCCAAGTGTTAATGTTCCCACATCTCTCCGTCTGCTCTGCTTTGTCCCCACTTGTGCCTTTCAGTTGTCAGCCCTGGCAGCTGTTCCAGGCTCCCTCTTCAGCAAACTTTGCTCTCCCAAATGCTCTGTGCTATGCAGGCAGCACAAGGAGAGCACAGCAACAATGTACAGGCACCAAATTCTGGACCAACTGGGCAGAAAATGTAGAAAAATCTTGTCAGTGATTAATAAAAAAAACCCGAAAGTAATGATGATTATGATGATGATGATAAGAATAAGAATTTTTTTTTTTTTTACTTCAGTAATAGGAAAAGAAAAAGGGAGGAAAAATGAAGTGAAAATGCCCATCAGTTCTTTGCCTCCACTCCTGCAAAGCTCCTGCCCTGATCTACTGCCTGAAAGAGCATCTCAGGAGCAGGTGGAGACCAAGCCCAGCTGAGAAGGAAGGATTATTCACAGACTGTTCAAGTTTTACTAAACAAAACCCCAAACAAGTAAATTCTAGAAAAAAGTCAGGGATATAGTCTTCGAACCTGTCAATGAGGTGTTTCCTCACGCCAAACAGAATTCAGGTCTCATGGCATGAGATATTCAGGGTGTGAGACATTCAGGACCCCACTCAGCTTGTGGCATTGGCCACCCTCAGCCCAAGAGCCCAAAGTCTGGCACAGCCTCTCTTGGTCTGTTTGCTCAGCCAAGTCCACGACTCCTCCACTAGTCCACAGGTCTTGTAGGATTTTCAGGAGCTGGACTTTGATGATCCTTCTGGGTCCTTTCCAACTCAGAATAATCTGGGATTTTGCTTTCTGCATTCAGTCCAGCTGAGTTAGCAATGGAGCATGACAATGAGAAAGCTCAAGCATAAAACTTCTGGAGCAAAGCAGAGAAAGTGAGAAGTGTGAATTTGGATGTAGTAGCAGATACTCAGCACTTCGAGGTTTTGGCCCAAACTCTCCCTAGAGGGTTGTTAAAACCTCTCTGTGAGCAAAAGTTTGAATTATGTCAGTATACTAAAGATATTTAATAAAACTTTCAATTAAATAAATAAATAAATAAATAAATAAATAAATCAGCCCAGGCTCAATTTGTGGGAGTCAGAACATCCTTCCAGCCCAAGCAGCCTCATTTTTAGATAAAGCTGTGCAGCTCTAAAAGGAAATACCTCAAGGTTGCTGTGCTTTGGAGTGATTACTTCCCCATCACAACTTCATACCCCTTTCAACACAAGTATGGAAGAAATAAGATTTCTTGTTCTTTATTTCCTGTAAGGAACAATGCCATGTTTCACACAATGCCTTGCTAAATACAAAGTCATCGGGCAAACTGCTTTTAAACCCATCATATATAATGAAATGTTTCATCTGGAACAAGAATTGTTTTTCCAATTCCAAGTTTTACTCTCTCCTTGGCTTTTTCCTCCTTCCTTTCTTATTTTCTTCCCTCAGTTTATAGACAGTCTGTTAATCTACTCAGACCTACAGTACTGAAAGCTTTTTTCACTCAGGGAGTAACCCCTGGAAGTGTATTTTTGCCTTAAAAGCCAAGTTCAGACTTAATCACCACTTAAATAACACAAGGAGACCAAGGCAATATCCTTGCTATTCAAGTTACTTAGTCCTTTGCTCAAGAAAAATTCTTCCCTAGACTATTCCCTCACAGAATTGGACCCATTGGTTTGAAACTGAGATTAAATTTTCCCTCTAAAAGATTAACTTAATTAAATTAAATTCAAATTCCATTCAAACAAATTCAGCAATTCTGGAAAATCTGATGGTTCACGTTACACCTGAAGTGATTCCAACACTTTCTGGCCTGGTGGAGCTCAATGAGTCTAGGATTCTGTGAAATTACTTAACAGATTAATTAAGATTAATTAATTAACAAAGCCTAGTTCAACCTTCAAAGCTGAGCTGGCATCTCTTACCTTGTTTTCTCTGTAACACCAAGGAACTTTATTTGCTGTCCTGTTGTAAAAGCACTGACACAGGAATTACTGGGTTGTGCTTTTCTTTCAAATACCACGACCTCTAAAAGTGCTTCTTCTTGGTCGATCAAGGTCATTTGTCTGCAGAATATTCTTCCCCCAGAGGGTGGTTGTGTGGTGGAACAGATTCCCCAAGGAATTGTTTATGGCACAGAGCTGGCAGAGTCCAAGAAGAGCTTGGAAAATGCTCCCAGGGATTGTTGGGGGAGGCCATTTTTTATGCAATTTCTTGTGGATTTTTATGTTTCTCAGTGCGAATTTTAAAGGATTTTTCCTGTTTTTAAGGCAGAGTTTTTCCTGGCTTTTTCCAGGACCAGGGGCTGGACTCGATGATCCCTGTGGGTCCCCTCTGTTATAAATGAGTTGATGTTGGGCATGAAGTTGCAGGTTATTGGTTGATGCAGTGAAGTTGTTCATGTTTGTGTTGATGCCTGGTGACCCAGTTGACTGTAATTGATGTTTGTGTTAACTGTTTGTTGTTAATGTAAATTGTTAATACTCCCAGCTGTTTGTCCCTTCCCCTGTCCCAGTACCCACTCTTGTATCCACACACACCTCCAAAATGGGGTGTGACAGCAAGTGCTCATGGGATACCATTCAGTGATAAAACCCCTAAAAACAACGAGCCAGTACAACATCTAAACTGAAACATGGCACTCCCAGGTGGGGAAAACAGCAGAGAAGTTGGAATCACCAACCAGAGCTTTTTCACCTTGTTGCCTTGACTTTAATAGCACTCAGTCTGCATGACATCCCTAGACCAAGAGGCAGTAACTCTGTTTCTGAGGATTCATGGGAAGCTGGAAGTCTGAGCTCTGCTGAGAGGCTGAGCTGTGCATCTCCTTCTCAGCATTGTTCAGCAGAAGTACCAGCAATGTGTGTGACCCCTTGGGTTCCCCACCCAGAGCTCCCTTCAATAAAGGCCCTTAAAAAGGAGTTGGTTTCCTGGCTCTTCTGTTACACCCTCCACCTCAGGATATTCTGATTCTATAATATCCCCCAGACAGCTCTTTCCAGCACTTCAGCAAGCTGGGAAAGGCAATCAGCATCTTCAAGGAGCTGGAATCCTGTAGTGCTGATCTGCAACCCAAAACTCGACTGCAGGAGCAAATACCCCACAGAAGGTGCTCATGGCTCTGTGGGTGGATCAATTCCACCCCTACACGAGCTTTTCTTGTAACAAACTCTCTACAAATGACCAGCCAGGCTCTGTGACCCAGCCTTTGTTCTCGTGGATTGCACCTCAGGTTGGTTCCTGCTCGGTGGTCGTGGCTCCCCTTTCTCACCTGATCTTTGAGGAGATCTAAAGATCAGACCTCTTAACAGCACACTGTGCTCACTATACAAATTATTGATTGCTTGGGTTTAGACCATTTTTCTCAGCATCTCCTGGAGTGAATTGAGAACAAAGTACAGCTGATAATATGTGCCCTTTCCTCAAGTTCAACCACCAGAATGCTTGGGTTACAATCTCACAGGATGTTTCTCTCATTATCTGGCTCCCCCCAACCAGTAATGCTCAGGTTTTGAGAAGCAGAACAGCCCTCACTGATAGACTGAGACATTAATTACCTCTCTGCAATAGCTGCATATCTGAATTCTATAACAGAATCTGGATTATACATTTTCTATATTTGTTTTCACGTTTCTTTTAGCAGAAAATAAACTCTGAGCCAAGCTGCAAACTTGGCTGTTGTTCTGACTTCTGTTTCCAGAAGATCCATCAATACACTAAAATTAGGCTTACACAGCAAAAGCCTTCTTTTTCAGGTATCTTCTATGGAAAAGCTCATTATTCTGTGAAAATGAAGATTTGATCCTTATTTGCATGGCAGGGTTTACCACAGGGGATTTGGAGTAGGAAAGCAGTTACAGTGAAAGCAAAATGTTCCTGGGAAGAACCAGTGGTATCCCAAAAACAAGCTAATGAATGCCCATCGAGTGCTTGATTTATTGGTCTTTCCCTGCATAATCCTGCCCTGTTCAGGGAGCTAAAAGACCTTTTTCAGGCACTTGTTTTCCTCCACCAATTTGCTGTATCCCCCACAAGCTCAAGGAAAACAGATCCTCACCCAAGATCATCATTGCACTGCATGTGCTGCCTTTATGTGCTCAAACCATCCAAATTAAAATGACCTCGAGGCTTTTTTCCCTGGGAATGTACAAAACCCTCCTTGACAGAAGCTGCTTTGGGCCACCAAGGCCAGGAGCAGCAGGGAACAGAGACTGAGCTGTGCCAGGCTCCTTGCACAGGCTTACAATAGTTTGGAGCTGGATAAAAGGAGTGGATGACCTTAAAGTTCTCTTCCAAGGATTCTATGAAAAGAACTTACTGGACGTGCTGAAGGTGCCACATCTCCAGGTCCTGTGGAGCACAAAAGGGTTGGAGCATCTCCCTGCCCAGGAAAGGCTGGGGGAGCTGGGGCTGCTCAGCCTGGAGAGGAGCCTGAGCTGAGAGGGGCCTCAGCCCTGGGTGTCCCCTGTCTGTCCCTATCTGTCCCTGGGTGTCCCTTTGTGTCCCTGGGTGTCCCTGGGTATCCCTGCGTGTCTGTGTCTGGCTCTGTCTGTCCCTGTCAGTCCCTGGGTGTCCCTGACTCTCCCTGTCTGTCCCTTTGTGTCCCTGGATATCCCTGGGTGTCCCTGTCTGTCCCAGGGTGTCCCTAAATGTCTCCTAAGTGTCCCTGTCTGTCCCTGGGTGTAGTTGCCTCTCCCTGTGTGTCCCTGTGTGCAGGGAGGCTCAGAGCAGTCCCAGGCTCTGCTCCAGGGCCCAGCAGTGGCACCAGAGGAACGGGCAGGGACTGATCCCAGGAATTCTGGAATTCTGCACAGGAGGCAGAACTTCTGCCCTGAGCAGTGTGCAGAGGGGCTGTGGAGTCTCCTCCCTGTCCAGACCCAGCTGGACACAATCCAGAGGTGCTACACCTGCCTCCTCTCTCCTCACTGACATAAAGATGTCTTTGGTGAGGAAAGGGAAACACAGAACAGCCTAAGCACAGACACAGAGGAGACAGCACAAACTTCAGCTCAACTGTGCACGATCCACATTTCCCCAGCAGTAGGAAGAATCTATATCTTTACATAAAAAGAAAAGTCCTCTTTTACAGCCCAAACTCCATCATTTGATACTCAGCAGCTGGCTACAGTAAAAATCAGTCCTGGTGTAAAATATGAACTCCTGGTAAGCTGATACAGCTCAGGCTGTTCACAGCCCTGGGCGCTGAGTGTCTGAAGATTGCTCAGCTCGGAAAGGTCACTGGTGCTGCACACAGGAACCTGACCACAGTCATCTGTAAAGAGCAGATATTGTTCCCCTTGTTTGTAAAGACTTTAGGAATGTAAACAGGAGCACTCAGGCCCTCTCTTTGGGATGTATCAGATTCGTGGGCGCTGTGTGCCGAGTTCACAAATGTGAGACTTTGCTCTTGGTTTTGGCAAGTCTGGTCATAATCTTCAGCGAAATCAAAACACTGCAAAGATCACACTCCACATTTCTAAGACCTAATTTAATTAAAATCTTTCACTGGGAAGGGATGGTTTCAAGCTCTCCCTCCGTCTTCCTTTGCATACAGACATAAACATTACCAGGACCAAACTCGGCATTGATTTTCCTTTATCCCTTGTACTAATCTGAAGTCCCAGGAGATGAAGAGATGAGGTTAAGGTTAAGAAAGTTATGCACAACAGCTCTTAACCTGATGGCAGGGAGATAAGAAACATGCTAGTATCATTTAGGTGAACTCATCTATCAAATTACCTAACCCTGTTGGATTTGGTGGGGAGTGTTCCCACTTTTAAGTGAATAATTCGCTCATGCGTCTTCAAAAGCTTTCTCTGCAAGCTTTAAGTCAAACATCCATTAGGAAAAAAAAATAAAGACAGGTCCTTGAAGTTCTGGCCACCTGTTTGGAAGAGGTCTCCTGGCATCAGGTTAGAGACAGAGCAAAAGAAAAGCACAACAAAATGTGCTGGATGCTGCATCACATCTTCTCCACGTTTGTTCTAATGTGGGGATTCAGATGCCAGCGCTGATTATCTGTTTTATAATGAGGTCATTGACGTCACAGGCCAGATCTTCTCCTGGCAGGAATTGTCTCCACATCAGGGACACTGGCGAAATCACCATAATTTACTTTAGGGGGGAATGAAGGCAGTTGGGTGGTCTCATGTCAATCACAGCCAAATTCCTGCAGTATTATTGACTGTTCCCAGCAGAGATTTGGGATGAACCTCAGTCTAACTTCAAATTTCTGTTGATGTTCAAAATTTAACATCTATTTTAAGGACAACTCCTGGCAGCCAATGCAGCTTTTGCTGTAGATCTTTGCAATTAATTGTGCTGATTTTGGTGGCATTATTTCCATCTTGAAACCACTTATTAAGAAAAGACAATAAATACCCTGTTTCTTCTATAAAAAACTAAGAAGTGTTTGAGTGGGAAATACTAAGCAAGCTCACTGCCTTCCTCAGACATTTGTTTTCCATTTGCCTTTTAAATAGAAAGTAATGCTTTGTTTAGTAATTTCTCTGTTTTATTTAACTATTTGCACCAAATCCAGACCACTTCCTCCCTTAGGTAAAGATTTCTATTTATTAAAGGCAAAAATGCATGAAGATTTTTATTTTCCATTCAGCAATTTGGTCCAATTTTCTTAAGCTAAGGACACTCACTCAAGCTTTTTATTTGTGTAAAACCAAGTAGAACGAGAAATTCAGTCTATGCAGTCCATGTAATCACTTTACTCCATGGAAAACTGTGGAGGCCAAGGGTAGTTTTGCTTGATTTTGTCCTTGGGAAATCACATGTCCCAAGACAAAAAATATTGAAGAATGATAATGTATTTATCATTAATATTGCAGGATTATTAGTGAGTTGTAAGGGCTTTGCATTGTTTTGGTTGTTTTTTTTACCTTTTTCAGTCTGGGTTGTTTTATTATTTAATTTTTCTCTACAGATGTTTTCCTTGCCAGAAAATTAGTTATTAATAAAAATGAACTTCAGATACTGAATTTTAACCTCATCAAAAATCAGCAGAGAGACTGCTGGCCCCTCCAGTCCTACTCCACTCTCCAAATAAATCAAAATATTTGCAATGCAAAGCATTGCATAAGGCATCAGGGTCCATTTAACTACTGGAGGAGCCAAATTCAGGTTTTAAGGCAGAAGTTGAGTTTTTTCTTTTTTTTCCATAGCTTCACTCTGCCCACTGAGTGCAACAACCAATGCCAGAGGCAGGTCCTGGGCTTATTGTGCTCCTACTGGAGAAATATCCCTTGCTGGATGAAACAGCTACTCAGGTTTCTCTCAAAGCTCTAATTCCCAAAGCAAGGAATTTGGGGTAGCCATCCAAAAATAACTGAGTGTTTCCTGATGAGCACCATGGCCAGACAAAGAGAATCAACTCAGCCACATTTTTATCCAAGTGGAAGGTAATGGCTCGTTCATCTAATTTTATATTCAAGCAATAAAATTGAATAATAGTTATTTTAGACTGTTCCTCTTATTGTAGATTTATAGATGGGACAGCTAAACCTCAAAAATTAACTGAGCAAAATACTAGTCAGCCATTGATTGCAGGGTTTTTAAAGTCTACAATATCTTCAGTAGTAGAAGGGGAGTAGAGAAAGTTTGTCAATAGAAAAGGAAAATATTTTAAGTGAATGTGGGATAATCAGACTCACAAATAGTCTGGGGTGTGCAATGAGGAGTTTGCAGCATGGCTTTTTCAAAGAAAACACAAGATACAGAATTGTGTATAAACATTAAACATCCTGGACAATGAAATCACAGATCCACAAAATCAGGTTGGAAGAGATCTTCAAGGTCATCTAGTCCAGCCATCAACTAGCACCACTGAACAGGGTGATTTATCTATCTGATTTGTCCATCTGATTTATCCATCTATCTGATTTATCCATCTGATTTGTCCATCTGATTTATCCATCTATCTGATTTGTCCATCTGATTTATCGGACAGGTCTTGGAGCAGCCTGGGATAGTTGAAGGTGTCCCTGCCCGTGGCAGGGGATGGAACTGGATGGGTTTTTAGGTCCCTTCCAATCCAAACCAGTCTGGGATTCTGGATTTCTCAGTCATTTGCACTTTCCTTGTCTTTATCCCAGAGCCTGGACTGGGTGGTGGTTTCTGGAAGCTCAGGGACAAAGCTGAAGGCACAAACACCTTTTTCTGCCTTCCATGGTGTAAAAGCCATGAGAATTCTCTTTTGGTTTTAACTCTCATACTGGGGTGTAAAACTGCTGCCAGTTCATCTTTCCAGTTCTTGATTGTTTTAATATTTCTAAGTACCACAGGAGGCCTCAACATCCTCTTACCATCACAGACACCATCCCCACACTCCAACCTCTGCAAAAACAGAGGGAAAGCCCAATTTCCTGCCCAATAACTGTACACACTTCTAGTGTGACATAAAAACAAATTCAAACAAGGAAGAGATAGTTTGAGGAATATCTACTTATGGGGGAGGAAAATCACCCAAACCCTGATTTCTGTAGCAAATAGCTCACACATGGTTAAAACAAAATAGCAAGAACAGAGAGTAAAGAATGTTGTGCAAACTCACTCTTTAACCTGACCCAGCTCCTGTGAGAAGTAATTTTTAAACATTCTTAGTAATTCCTGATATTTTTCTCAATAAAAGTGGCTGCAGTGCAGAGACTCAAGGACAAAGAATAATTAAGTTATGCCTCTAAAGGACATTAAACCATATCCAAAGCAAATGGTAACATTAATTCACAATAGACCTGTAGAAACATCACTTGATGAATTATAACTCACGCCTGCTTGTACTGTGGAAAAAATTCTTTTGGACCTGGAGAAATCAGCTTCTCTTTGCACAAAGGATGTTCTGCACCAGTTGGTTGTGGACAAAATGCCTTCAAAGATGCCAGCACAGCCTCTGGAAGAGCAAACCTCAGGAAAAATAAAAGGTTATTTAGGAGGAGTAGAGCAGGGAGTGGAGTGAGGGGACTGCAAAAGCACCTTGGTGCCCCAAGGTGACTCAGTTAGAGACATGCAAGATTCAAATTAGGGAGAATTTGGGCAACTTTCCATTACAATGAGGAAGACTGGGATAGCCCCAGGTCAATTTAGGATATGGAAAAAGGCACTTTTAACCCAGGCTTTTCTTTCTCCAGGTGTGTCCAGCATGAGCTTTAAATTAATAAAAGCTGGAGGATTCAGCTCTTCAAAAATTAAATTGTTATTCCATAGACTGGTTGCTGCCTAGACACGTTCGTAAGAAATAATAATTCCCCTCAAAAAAAAAAAAAAAAAAAAAAAAAAAATCATTAAGCAGAAGGACACAGAAATTAGTTACAGAAACAACCATATTTGTGTAGATCTATGTAAATCAGCATAACCTGGATGACTTCAAAGGAAACAGTGCCAATCCACAGCGCTGGGAATCTGCTCTGCTGCACTTAAACTCCGCCCAACATCTTGAGTTCAGTGTTTATTCTCTGGCATTAAAAGGACAGAAATGCACACACACCTTTCATCTGCTCTCAGCAAATTGTGGTGATTTCTCCTTGGCTACAACGCTCAGCTGTGGCCGGCCACAGAAAGGTTGTCCAGCTGCTTGGGAGCACATTTAAATATGAATTGGAACACGAGTGTTCCATGGAAATTTGGCGGCTCCCAGCTCTCCCCGGCTTTGTCCGCCTGGAGATTGTTTGTCCCTCCTTTCAGCTCAATAGCTTCTTTCAAATTATAACAAACAGGGATGCTGGGGAATACCAGGAAACAGCTCCAAAGATGTAGTGCTCTTTTATATTCCTGGGCATGTCACTTGCTAACAGCCCCGGCGCCTGCTCCTCCAAACTGGAACAAGAGCGAGCGCTGACCGAAATTCCCTGCTCCTGAGAAAACAAACAAACCAACCCACCCACCCCCTGGAAACAAAGAGCAAAAAATATTTCCTCAATTAGGCAGCTGAAAAAAGAAAAAAGGGTCCAGAACCTGGCAAGATTTATCCATGTGTGGGCGCCTCGCTTTTCTCACTCCTCTGGCTCGTTTCAAATGGATTCCGTCAAGAAAAATGGCCAAGAATTGATTCCTGATCATCCCTGAAAAAAAAATATACAAAGTAAATGAGATAAACTGTGCTGTAGGAATATAAATTAATGATGACTTCATAGCAGACCTTCTCACCTTGTGTAAGATTAATTAGAATAAATGCCTGAATTGGGTGCTAGAACTTCTTTCAAAGCTTAGATTGTCGTGGGTACATCTATTTCTTATCAATTTTACAAACTGAAATACAAGTCTAAATTCAGATGCATTAATTATTGTCAGATTTGGTCAGATTTCAGTCTCTAGAAATCAGCAGCAGTGCAGAGGAATTATTTCTATTACTAATGTTGCTATTACCATTATTATTTTCCTATCTGTTCACTATGACTCTGCTTCACTTTTTAGGGAGAAAATAAAAGTGCAGCTAAAATATACTCTTATGTAATTTTAAAAATATCACAAAAGAGCAAATCCTCATCCTTTTTTACCCCAAATTCCTCTGTTTGCTGCTGACAGGCACGACAGGTTACCCCAGACACAGGCCTGACCTTTGTGATCCAGAATTTCTCCCTTTCCTAATCTACCTACAAGGAAAGCAGTTTTCTCTAATGAAATCAGAAAATGGCAGGGGCAATAACTGCATGTCCAGAGCATGTTTCCAGCCTTTTTCCTTTCCCTGATGGTCCAAGAGTCGTGGTATGGAAAAGCTGATTTTTTTAAATGTCATCCCTTTTGTCACTTTAAGTCCTATTAAGATTGGTTATTGACTTTATGTATAATTAATGCCTTCCAAAGTCCTACATTTTTACACGTGATAAACCCTGGTGCTGAGAAACAAATTCCTGTTGTTTATTGCCCTTCCCTGTTCCCCACCCAGGAGGAACAGGAGTCACTTGAACTAAAGCCCTGCGGCTTCTCCCATGAACGTGTCTGGATGTTTCTCACTTAGGTTGACGTGACAATTATTAGACCTGGCACATATAAACACAAAAAGCAAGAGGCATTAACAGGTCTATTCACCAAGGGTTCTGCACCCTTTGCACAAAAAAAAACCAAACTTAAATAAAAGTAACATGCTTAAATTGTGTAAATGTCAAGGTTTTCTCATTCGTTAATTCCCCTCTCTTTGATGTGCAATGCTCCCAACTCTGTCTCTGCTCAATGGAGAAGTGCTGGGCTGATAAAAACCGACTCATCCTGGCACATTCCTGCTCTCACAAAGGATGCAGACTTGGACCATGATCCAAAAATGCACTTATGTGCATTGCACCTACGAGAAGCATTTGTTTGGAGCTGTTTCCCCCTGCCCCGGGGGGATTGACAGCCACAGCAGGGCTGGGAACAGCTCCACGATGTCCTCCTGGTGCCCCACTGCATCTGAAGGGAGGACAAAGACAAAAGTGGAGAGAAAAGTTCTGTTTTCCCACCTTTGTGCTGTTCTGGAGAGCTTCTGCCCCTGAGACAGAGGGTCACTGTGGTCATCCCACCCACAGAGGAGCAGAAGCCTTGATGGTGACTCCAGACCATCAGCAATCTCCACCCTTGCAGAAGTGACAGCATCTCAGAGGGGGGACTTGTTTATTGCAATTCTGAGAGTGGATGTTGTCCTCTGCCACCATTTCAGGCTGTGCCAAGCCAGGCAGCAATGAGGAGCTGCCAGGATTCCAGGATGGAGTAGAAACCCTGCCTTTGGCTCTGACCTGGACACCTGGCACCTTGAAGGGGTTCGTGGAGATGGAGGGAGGCCTCTTCCTTTTGCAGGGAGGTGCTGAGCTCTTTCTTCCACACAATGTAAAACAACGTTTATTTGTCTCTTTCTTTGGGGGAATTCAGTTTCTATAGAAAAATTATGTATCAGAAAAATACCTGATGCTTTCAGTCATAGAATGACAGAATGGTTTGAGTTGGGAGGCACCTTAAGGATCATCTCATTCCAACCACCATGGGAAGGAAAATTTCACTAAACCAGGTAGCTCAGAGCCTGAATAATTCCATATAATCCCTACAGAAACAAAATCCCCTGTGCTCAAATCCTTAAATCCACCCAGTTCCATGGGTGGCACATGGCACTGGCACAGATGGCAGCTGCCTGGGACACAGGTGTGGATGCTCCCTGAAACATCTCACTGCTCCCTGCTCCCTGCAATCCAGACCTCCAGGAGCCAGGCCCAAAAAAGAGAATAAGGACATCACCCACATTTCCACTTCTCACTTAGCTGGTGAATTAAAGGTCACAAGTAAAGTGTCTGTTAATGGCTGTTCTGCACAATGCTTGAATTGGTAAGATATCAGGATTTTGTCATAATGAACAAGCAACATGTTGTTACAGCCATTATTATGCACACTTGACACACAGATCCATCCATAAAGCAATTTGAGAACGAGACACCAGTTATTCCAAATATCCATCTTATCCCAAATGGCACAGGCTGCTGCCCACATGTCCTTTATGAGGGTGAAATACAGAAACAGGCAGGAGAAAATCCAAGATTCATCACCACTTGGAGTTAACATCACCTCAATTGTGTGGTGATTTTCAAGCTACTGATGTTTATTTTCAAATCCATGGCTCTGCAGATCAGAGGGAAGCACTGTGGGCTGTATTTATCAGTGAGTGACAGGAGTGATGACATCAATAACCAACTCCCATCAGTGATGGAAGAGTTTCCCATTTCCTTTCAGCACTACCAAGAGCTGTTCTCCAGCACTGAGCTGCCAGGATGTCAAACACACTCATTGATTAGGAATGGGGAATTATGCAAAATTTTGGACAGCATTCTGTCTCCATGGGAATTGGAAAAATAGGAGTTGGGAGCAGTCGCCAGCTGGAATCCAGGGAAAGGCAGTTCACCCCAGCCACTGGGGGTGATTTAGGGCTCTGGTTTCTTGGCTCTGCCAAATGGAAGGAGCAGAGGTCAGGGAAGGAACACAAGGGAAAGAAAGGTTTGCTGGGGTGGCAGTTTTACAGCAAATTTTCATCAAAGAGGAGCAGCCACCAAGAAAGGGGTAGCACGAGAAAGGTGATTCAGATAAAGCAGCCAGATGCTTCCTACACCTCCCACGAATATCTGGATGTCAGCTGAGCTGTGAGGATGCTCAGGGGTTTTTCCAGAGATTTCACTTGGTTTCCCTGGAAATTCTGCCTTTCAAAGGCAAATTGGTGTTTGCTCCTATACACAAATACCAACCAATACAGCCCAAAAATGGATACTAGGACAGTCATAACAAGACCCCACAGAATCTTGGAATCACAGAATTGTTTAGGTTGGAAAAGCTCTCTAAGACCAAGACCTCCAGCACTGCCAAGGACACCACTAACCCATGTCCCCAAGTGCTACATCTACAGTTTTGTTAATTCTTCCAGGCATGGTGATTCCACTATTTCCCTGAGCATGTGGCTTTAAATTTCTCCAACAATTAATACATTTCAGCTTATTACCTGAAAGGTAAACCTGTGTATACAGATAAAGATCTGTTTAGAACTTGAGCCAATCCCATGAACCAGTCTAGAAAAAAAACCAAAAAAAGCTGTGAAATGTTGAGAAAACAGCAAATCTCATTTCATCTGAATGGGGGTGCAGGGATAAAGCAGGTCTGAACCCTTCCTCTCTGCTCTGGTCTTGCAATATCATGGTGCTCCTCATCTAAAACCACAGCTCTACACCACCAAAGCCAACATGAGAAGGACTTTACTGAGTAGTTTTTATATTTAATTTTTTTTTCTGGGGGAGTTGAGTAGTGAGTCTTCACACAAGCTGAAGGAAGACAAAAGTGCTGAAGACTCGCTGCCTTGTGGCACCCAATCACCACTGCAGGAACATCAGGGAAAAGTAGGAGCATGTCTCCAGCTGGGACAGCAAAACCCAGCCTGGTGGAGCAGCTCACGTGGTCCCTCTTGGCTGCTCCATGCAATACCTCCTTTGTTTGCTCCTAGCACAGCTATTTATATCACACACTCAACTGGAAGGCAAGCGGCCAAAGGTTTGCTTTTTAGGGTTAGTTTGGGCAAACGCCCAAACCTCTGGATGCTGAACTCTCCAAACCACCAGGGTTTGCAGAATTAGGTTAGAAATCACACACAAATGGGCTTTCTCCAAAATCATTTTTGCACTCCATTTGTAACAGAACCACTCTCTCGACGTGTTTTTATATTTTCCTATCAAGATCTAACCAGGATATGAAAGCATTGGCTATTAATGGAGAAAAAAAATGACAAGTTAACATTGCCCAACCTGATTGGAAATACAGTGCAAGAAATGACATTGCAGTGGAGGGAATACATCCTTCACTTGGGAATCTGTTGGATCTGGTGGTGAGGTATCAAAAATAGAATTAATTTTAATTAAACAGATTATAGAGGTATTAATAGAGGGGAGACATCCTCCTGGAAAGAAGAGAAATGGCAGCTGAGCCAAAAGAAACGCCATGAGCAGTGTTTGTTCTGGGGGTTTTTGTAAGCTGGGACAATGGGACAATGTCCTGCCTGCACAGAGCAGGACTTGGCCAGGATGGCCTGAACTCACATTTCCAGCTCATTTTCGGCCCTGAAGACCTGATGCTCCACTTGGGCCAGTCCATCTTCGTGGCTGGAGCAGGGAGGGTGGTTCTGCCAGCAGGGACCGGCGACCGTGCGCTCGGTGCCGAGTGACCACCCAGCCAACTTGCCAGGCCTGGGCTGGCAGCCAGCTCCTGGCAGGCACAGCCCCAGCTGCTCTGGCTCGTGTGGACCAGCCAGAAATGTGAAGGAGACCACGCAGAGCCCTTTGCCTGGAGCTGGAGAAGGCAGCTCCTGAGCAGAGCCAGCCGGCTCAAGGCGTGGTTTGGGTGTTTTACCTTCTATGCAGAAATATTTGGGGAAGGTGGCAATATTTGGGAGGTAGGTTTGGGGGAAAGGAGCACAACTCCATTGCCATCCACACCCCTGCACAGCTGTTTGAGATATAAAATAAGGCAAAAATCCTTTAAAAGCTTCTCGGGGTTAAAATATTATTCTAAATATTATTCTGGAATGCCTTTCTGCTGGAAAAACACCTAAAAACCACCTAAATGCTACATTTAAAGAACAAAGGTTATTTCAACAAAACAGTATTAATTAGTGAAACATTTTGAAAACTGTTCTGTGATTTGTTCTATACATTTTCAAGTTGGGATATTCATTGAAATAAACCCTGTGAATGGCTCCCTTTTGAATGACTCAGCATTTTCCCCAAGGAAAGGTGTCATTCCATATTTTCAGCCAACCCTATCCTGAAACATCATGAAGCCCCACCATATGGATCCCCCCACCCAGAGATGTCCTTCCAGCCAGGGATTTTGCCCAGCAGGCAGCTGCAAACCAGTTGTTAGTTTTTTTCTCCCACCAATATCTTTCACATTTGTGTTGCATCCTACAAAAACTCTCCCTTTCCCTCTGTTAGTGGAATTATGAGTTGTAACTCTTAGACAAGATACAGATGTACACATTAGGCCGCTGCATCCATTCTCCTTATTAAAGATGAAGTCCCACTTTATATATTTAATCTTGATTTAGTTAACATTTCAAGTGCAAGACAAAATGCTTCATGTCTCCCTTAATAATAGATGTAACCAAGCAATATCCCTTAATACAGAACTGTGTTGCTTTTTAATCAAAATCTCTATTGCTTTCTTCTTTTAAATTACAGATGATCTGTGCCTTCCCAATTTGTCACTCAGCAATGCAGCAATTCCACAAAAAACACGTATTTTTAAAAAACCCTGAGAAACGTCTTGTAATATTCATATAGCAATACTGTGTCTTTTAAAACTTTCACTACCTGTGTATTTTAAAGCATTTTTTCCAATGCCCTTGCTACCTAATTTGAGAAACAAATCCACAATCCCGAGCAAAACTGAAGGTGGACATATGTGTCCTTGTCTAGCCACTAATGTCCACTATTCCCATGTTTTACCGTGGTTCATCAGCTCCCTCCTTTAAAGAATTTGACAGGAGTTTTTTGCCTTTGGCAATCCAGTTGCAGTCTCATTCTACATCTGTTTTGATTGTCAACCTAATTCTGAGAGCAGTCAAAAACCTAGTTAGATCTCTCATGAATATCTTGGCAGGTTATGGCTTATTTAGGCTACAAGTAGCTCTGTTGGAACAGCATCCAAATATACTGCAGATTGACTCACACAAATATAAATCCCTCAGTGTTCACAATTCCTTCCTCGTTGAGCAAAGGTGCAAGTAACAGGCTGCAGCACCTCCACCAAGTTGTGCCCTGGCTGGAGCTGAGCCTGCCTGCCTCAGTTTCCCTACTTCCCTGCCTGCCTCCTTCCCTGACTTCTTCTCTGCCTTCCTGACTTCTTCTCTGCCTGCTTCCCAGTCTCCATCCCTGATTCTCAGCTTCCATCCCTGTTTCCCTACCTATTTCTCTCTCTCCCTCCCTCCCTGCCTGCCTCCTTTTCTTCCTCCCTGCCTCAATTCCTGCCTCTATGCCTGCCTCTCTGCCTGCACCTCTGTCTCCATCCCTGTCTTCCTCTCTCCTTTCCTGCCTCCCCACCTCCATCTCTGCCTTTCCTACCTCCCTGCTCCATCCCTGCATCCCTGCCTCAAATCCTGCCTCCATGTCTACCTTTGCCTCCATCCCTGCATCCCTGCCTCCATCCCTGCCTGCACTTCTGCCTCCATCCCTGTCTGCCTCTCTCCTTCCCTGCCTCCCCACCTCCATCTCTCTCTGCTTTGCCTCCCTTCCTCCTTCCCTGCATCCCTGCCTCAATTCCTGCCTCCATGTCTACCCCTGCCTGCACCCCCTGCCTGCACCCCGCCTCCATTTCTGCCTCCATCCCTGCACCCCTGCCTGCACCCCGCCTCCATTTCTGCCTCCATCTCTGCACCCCTGCCCCCATCCCTGCACCCCTGCCTCCCTCCCTGTCTCCCAGCCTCATTTCCCATCTCCCTCCCAGCCTCCATCCCTCCCTCCCAGCCTCCCTCCGTGCCGCAGCCCCAGCTGCACGCGGGCTGAGCTCTCCTCCAGCTGCAGCAGCAGCAGCAAGGTGAAGCGCGGGAGCTCTTCAGGGAGGGGAGAGCAAATTAAAGCTCACTGCAGGAAAGTTGTGCCCCTGGCACTCTGCTCATGCAACAGCTGCAGATACAACAACGATCATCTGACATTCTGACACATACGTTGAGCAAAGCAGCGAGCGAGCCAATGCCGACACAACCTCGCGCGGGGCTCCGAGTCCCAGCCTTGAGCAAAACAGGTGTATGACATCCTGTTGCCAGTCTTCAGAGGTTATGGGCACGAGGAGAGACATCTGAGAGAGGAGCAGATGAAAATAACAAAGAAGGTTAAGGCTCGGGTTGACAAGCTCATTGATAATGTTTTAGGTGGAACAGACCTGCACGTTGACTACAAATTGCTCCTAATGCCTCCCGTAGACTGCAGGCCCCAGTTGAAGTGAAAATGGGCTCATTCATTACTTTCTGCGAGCAAAATTTCTGCAAAAAGGAACCACTGCGACCCAGAAACTCCAGATGTCCTTTGGGGCCGAGGCTGCAGAGCTGTCTTGGTGCCAGAGGAGCAGCATTATGTTGTGCGGCCTTCGGGCTTCCATGTAAATAAACAGCAGCAATGAAATCCCTTTAGCAAATATTTTTGAATTTGGTGGAAAATCCTGTTGCAGCATTTTGCTTTTTAATGTTCTGAAACTAATTGATTATCTAATAGGAGGCAAGGACACTGCCAGGAAAGGCATGGCTCTCGTGTTAGCATCCAGGACGTGGCTCTTTGTGAAATTTCACCAGGAAAAAATTGCATTCGGAGAAGGATTTTAAATCCAGTCTTCTACATTTTCACACTGTAGATATTATGGCCCAGAAACAGCACATGGGCTGCCATTCCTGGAAGTTCATTGCTTCAAGTCACATAGCTCCCTAGGCTAATCAGCCTTTACTAAGTTGCCTTATTTTGGGGAAAGAAAACTCATATTAGAGTGAGGCCATGTCTCCATAAAAGATGCTCGGAAGAGCACTGTTGGATATTAAAGTTAGCATCTGCTATTGTCTGGTTAACAATTGGCAATTACCATTAGTTTCCACTGTGGCTGATGGAGTCACAGATGGCTGATTGAGTCAAGTAAGTGCACTTATTCCTATGGAGGAGTGTGCTGTAGCAGGAAAATACTTACACTCACATCACACACAATCCAGGCAGAAAGTCATGAGGCGGCTTCCAAAAAGTCACTTCCAGCTTGTCTGGCCTGTTTGAGATAAATCCCAAAAGATGCTGTAAAGAAGGGCTGTAAAAACACAAAAAATAGGATCTGAACTGCAGTCAGGGGCTAATGCACACAGAGAAAATCAATTTATTGTGACCACTGTCATTACAGGTAAAGCTGCTGGGAGAAATTTGGGTGGCTTCTGTTCTTTTTTAATAAAACTGGCTTGCTCTGCAGCACATTAAAAACATTGTGCTAATCACAATTTATCATGCTTAGTGGAAAATCTTCGCCACTTGGTTTGCATGTCCTTAATTAGAGATTTAATAAGTAGACAACTGTTTAAACACAGCCACTTTGCCCATTAATATAATTCACCTTGGTTTGATTTAACACCTATAACTGCTAATACATTGTGCCATTCCATAATGGGACTTTTATGTTTCTCATAATTCCAAGGGATTAAATTCAAATGTGCCTTTCACATCTGCATGTTGGAATTATGAATTCCTGATAGTTCTTACCTGGTGTCTGTTGCACTTTTCACCTGACCAGATCTTGAGATTTCTCGCTGTTGTCATGGTTTAAGGGATGTTCTAAACCAGAGGACTGAGACAGGAGTTCTGCTGTGAGTTGTCCTTTCCCAACAGGAGCATCCCTACCTTGCTCTACCCAGAACCAGTCCAACACCCACCTAACACCTGAAGATATTTAAAAATACCCAATCCCTGGCAATGCCAATGGGAGCCAAGCACCTCCACCCCCTGCTTTACCCAGAGTTTGGTGCTCCCACCCCAGGTGGCACCACTGCTCCAGTTACTATGAGACCCAAGCTTTGCCAACCTCTCCCATGCCAACCACAGCCACTCACAATTCCTGGAGCATCAAATCCTGCTCTTATCCTGCCCAGAACTCTTTGAGGATTCTGATCACTTCCCTTGAGCCAGCGTGAGAGGATCAGCTGAGCTTGGAACAACTGCAGACACACAGACACAGGAGAGTCAAATGAGGCTGAGGCCACCAACTGGCTCTTGACCGTCTCAGGGGAGTTTGGATCAGGTCCTGAGTAAATCCCAGGTGTGTTTTGCTTTGAAAAAAAAATTTGAGATTAGTTTTCCAGTCCTATTACATCTTCAGAGAGTGCAGATATTATTGTATGTAAAGATGTTCATAGCAGGGATTTGGAACTAGGCGATCTCTAAGGTCCCTTCCATCCCAAATCATTCTGTGATTCTATGTGGAGACCTAGAAATGAAAAAAAAAAAAAAAATAAAAACAAACAAACAAACCAGTGAAACTCCTTTGTCTCTATCTTGTTTCTGACAAGCATTTTCAAAGCACCTTTGCCAATCAGTTTTGAAAAAGCAGCATTACCATTTTCTGCAAAACTCTCTCCGGGGTGTGTTTCCAGCACGCCTTGCGCAGGGAGAGGCTGGGGTGAGACACTCCACAGCCGTGGCAGGGGCTCTGAGGAGTGGTTTTGGTGCTCTCAGCTCAGTGCCTGGGCTCCCTGCAGCCCAAAGCTGCCCCGATTTGGCAGCGAGCTCAGGTTTGCTGCGGGAGCTCCGCTGAGCGGTTCCTCGGCCGCGCATCTCCCTCGCCGCTGCCTCCCTTCCCTCCACCCTTCATTCATGACCAAAAAGCAAGGGAGAAAACCCCCAAACCAGGCTCACTGTCGAGCTGTCCCTCCCATTTCTGAGGACGACTGCCAAGCTAACACACAGATGATTTTTCTTGGCATCTTTATTTTTCGATGATGTTTTTTCAATGCTTAGCATTAAGCTGAAATATTGTTTGCCAGGGATCACTGCCCATCAGGTGCTTTATTACAGATGAAATTAGATTTCTTTACAGTTGCACTGGAAGAGGAGAGAGGGATAATGTGAGTAGCTTTTTAAAACTGACAGTCATTTCAGCAAAGCAGGAAAAAATACACTGCCCCTCCCTGATCAAAACTGTTTCACTTATCCCTCCCAAATTAAAATTTGGTTCAAACAAATAAATACATAAATAAATGGGGGGTGGGGGGGAACTAGCTAAATGTATTTATAGTACTGGGAATAATTATTTTTTTCCAGCATGGATATTTTTATTCCTACAGATTCAACCATCACTTTCCTCCGTTTCACTCAGCAATCAGCAGTCAAAATCCCACAGCTTTTTTACAAGAGGATATTCCCAAGGAATATCTTCTCCAGGGAAAAAAAAAAATAAAAATAAAAAAAAGAAACACACAACCCTAAAGGTAAGTTTTGGGAACATTTGGTGCCAGCAAGACAAAGCTCGTTGCCGCGGTGCCCGGCGCTGGCAGAATTCCACGCGATCCCGCCCGGTGCTCCGCTGTGCATCCTTCTCCTGCTCAGGGAAGGCACAATAAACCAGCCAACATTGGCTCCCACACAAAACATGTTAACTTCAGGACATGCCAGGCAGCTTCCCAACCCGTGTACGCTTTCAAAAGGGCAGATTTATTTTCAAAGGAAACTCCTCTAGCACGTTTCTCTCTGAAGCCGCATTAAAAGGGTTTGGTGGGGTCTGGGTGGGATTTTTCTGAGGGGGGGGGAGGTCAGAGAGATTTTTTTTTGGCCTCCAATCCAGCAAAGAAACCTAAATTTTGCACCTGCATAACGCTAAAGGCAGAGGCTGGATAAAGCTGTAAATTGTTTAACAGCCAATCTGGAGAAGGAGCAGCGCTCAAAAACATAATACCTCTGGAAGGCTGGAGGCAAGATTCATTTAAACAGTTTTCACTGTCATCGATGTCACCAATTTGAAGCTTGTCTTGTTTACCGGATGAAGGTTTCACACTGTGTCAATGTTCTGCCAGGATTCAGCATTAAAATGAGCAGTTAGTACAAGTCAGCCATAAACATGGCAGATCTGTTAGACTGGCAGAAGCCACCGCGAGCTCCCTGGTGCAGCTTTTAAGCACTTGGCATGCTGCTAGCTCAAACTGGAGAGGGGGCTGTGAGCATCATTTGGGCCTGAGTGCAATGCACTTGAAATAATTACTTTAATCAGCAAAAGTTAATTACTTTAAATCATAAATTAATGGCGGAGCATTTGGCAGAGCCTGATGTGTGTGGCGAAGCTGTCAAGCAAAAATCACAGGTGAACCTGCGACCCCGTCTCAATATCACTGGATGAAAGAAAGGAGCTCACCTACTGTGCGTGCCACTTCTGCCACATTAAAAAGAACTCTTTGTAACAGGAGAACAGCCACCTTAAACTGTCACCTATAAAAAAGGGACTATAAACAAGCAGATTGCTGCTAAGCAGGTGCTGCTGGAGGAGTTGGCCCTTGATAATAATAAGATCTTAAAATGGCATCTGCCTTTATTTTATAGCACAATTGGAAAGATGGTTAAAAGTAATAAACCCAGCTGATATGTTTTATGAGTTAGTAGTTAGCAGTGTTGGTGGGGGAGGGATCCAAGATTTGGGGGGGAGATGCTGAAGACTGGGAGCAGCTTGGAGGCGCGTTCAGGCGTCCCCAGCCCCACACTCCTTAGGTTGCATTTCTTATTTCACCTGACAGCCACTTCCAATTTGAGGCAGCACCATGAAGAGCCCAGGGAAGCAATGAAAACCCTTCTGCAAATCCATCCCTCTATACCTGCTTCCTTAAGGAAGAGCCCACACTTGGCTAAAACAATGAGTTTTATGTCGTTGTTTAGGAAGACAAGGTGTGCTTCGTTTAAAAAAACTTTTGGACTATTTACCCATGTAAAAAAAATTATAGCAAATAATTTTAAAATAAACAGCAAGTTTATAATGAACAGCTTCAAAAATTTGTTAATGAAAACAGGAAGATAAGGCAAGGCTATGTAGCCACCACACAGAGTTCTGAGATCATTGAATCAATTCCTGAAATTCAGAAGAGGAGAGCAGAGAATGTTTGGAGAATATTGAGAGATGAGAAAAACACTGACAGCATTTAGGAAAATAAGATAAATTTAAATCACATCCAAAAAATTTGGTTTCTTTTGGGGGGAAGGGAGAATGTTTGGACTTAAGGTCATGAACATATTCATGTCTAGTGCCATCTATGTATTTAAAACACACATTCAGTATTGACAGAAATGCTAACACATGCATCAAATATAATTCATTCCCTAAATTAACTTTAATTACAGAATAAGACTTTCCAAAGGAGTGAAAAAGCTCTGGGTACCTCAATACTCTGATTTTTTTCAGGGTGATCCAGCAGTCCCAGTTCCATAATACCAGTGCCTTAAGGGCATCTTACAGTCTACTCAGAGTTGTCTGTGCCACCTAAGGAGAAAACAAAGTGGAAAAAGTTTTATGGGCTGCATTCAATTCTATGAAGTATTTCCATAAAATACATTAAGATATAATTTTTTTTTACTTCTACCTAAGAAAACCCCTTTATCTCCATCCAACCTCCTGTCTCATGAAAAGCCACCAGAAGGGAAGGAGGACTTTGCAGAGCATCTCTCAGGTGATGTGCTCTGAGTGCAGCCCTGGTGACCTTGGACTAGAGAATTCCCCCAGGGAAGATGTCTCAGACCCTCACCCAGCACTCCCTGGAGAATTCCCAGGGCTCTGGCTTTGGGACACAGGGTGTGGAGCAGGCACCTGAAGCCAGAGGCTGGCACTGCAGATTCACTGGGTGAACTTCACTGTACTTTAAACTACTGAGTTTTTCAACTTCTACTTTGGCATGGAGTGACAAATTCCTACATTTGCATAGGGCTGCTGCTCTGCCTCTTTCTGGGGAACCTCAAAAATATCGAGTCAGATATCCCAAACTGCTTTTTTTCTCCCCCAAACAGCCTCCTACTGCAATTTTGTCCCTCTCCAGTGTGGAAGAGGAGCCATCAGGAACTTCTGTTGCCAACAGCACTGTGGAAAACTGTTGATTTAGGCTGTGCTGAGGTTTGCTCTGCAGCTCAATAATTCACAGGTGTCCAAATGAGCTCTGCATTGACAGCATTATTGGTGCCCCTGCTAATCCTACAAAACACACCAAACTATAGAGCAGCATTTTGATTAAATTCCTCAACTTTCCAACATCCTAGACGCTGTTTTATGCATGACCTTGAATGCACATAACCAGAAATTTTCAATTCACAGAGACCTTCTCTTTGCAAAATATGGTAAGTGCATCAGGAGCGGATGTCTAAGTAACAGCATCCAAAATTTAATCAAAGATTGCCCTGGACAACTGCAGAAAGTCAGGCTCTCCCTCAGCAAGATAACTTGCCAGAATACTCATTGCAGAGGTTGCCAGAGAGGTGACTGAATACACAGGCTGAAATTACTTCCCTGGGCTTTCCTTTGTTGCACAGAAGTGCTGAAGTTTTTAATATTACTGTTTATTATAGATGCCCTTTTAGTCCTCAGCAGCTCAGGTCAGGTGTGGTTGATCCTGAGGCTGGGACCTCCAGTGGTGCTGAGGAGCAAACACCCCTTTAAACTCCCTGAGAAAAGGGTATCAAAGATTCCCACAGCACCAGAGCAGGGAGGAAACTGCACAGACAGTGCCCTGGGGAGCCAGGAGTGGGGGCTTTTCCCCAGTCACTGCCACCAGCACAAGCACCAGCTTTCCCACATAAAATAATGAAGGAAATTTAATTGTTTAACCAGCTACAATTAACTCATGGCAGCCCAGGTGAACACCCTGGGTGCCACACTGAGCTCCAGCCAGCACCTCCCTAAAACCAGCACATCCAGGTTTTCCATCTCGGGGACAGTATGGCCTCAAAACACCAAGCTCAGTCTGGAAGGTGTTAGCAAATCCAAGGGAATTTGGATTTCTTTATGAGCTCCTCAACACATAAAATCATTCATGCTCTGCAAGAAGCTGGTCTGCTCATCTGGCACGGAGCTCAGCGTGCAGAAGCTGTTTGGAACAATAAGCTGGAACGCAACAGTTTGTGTTGCAAAACCTTGGATATCTTCAATATTTACATCTGTTGGCCCCAAATCTCTGCTCTGCACCCTTTTTCCAGGCCCTGTCCCTGGCAGGAGCTGGCACTGATGTGCAGGGCCAGGCAGCTGCCAAAGCAGGCAGCACAGAGAGACCCAGAGCATCAGAGCACACAAACCTTCCAGCCAGCAGGCACCACCAGGAGCAGCAACCTGGAGGGACAGGGAGCATGGAACTGTGCTCTTTCACAGTTATTCAGGGATGTTTCATCCACTTCTTTATTAGTATTCCACCCTAAACATGCATTGAAGCAACTGGATGCTAAGAAAGGATGGACTTAACAGAGCATTCATTTTTTTTTAATATTTTTTTCGTCCTCGGCACCCAGGCTGTTTCAAATTAAAGAGAATCCGGCTTCAGGAGTCGGTGCTATTTTAATCATTCCAATGTGTCCAGTACAGGAGATGAACTCAAAAGGTGAATATTAAAAGTAGTTGTGGAATTCAGTCATTTCACGAATGAACACATAATAGCCAAAGGCAAAACCGGAAGGCAACTTCACTTCCAATCAGTGTTTTCATTTTATTGAAACCAGATTGGAATTCCTGGAAAGAAGCCTACATATCACATCTTTAATACTAATTTTCATATACTCCAGTAAAACTGTCAGGGTGAATCAGTTGTTGAAGAAAGCTTCCTGTATAATTTACAGATGTACCTCCCTGTAGCCTGCGATTTCGTCCTGAATCAGAAATGTGGTTTTGATCACGCTCACAGATTTCCTCTCACCTGTGCAGGTTTGCCTCGGCTCTAATTTGATTATTAAAATGGGATGTTTTATGGCAAAGCTGGTGATAAAAGTGAGCCAGCTGCTGTGTACCAGCCAGGCTTCACTCACGTGCTGCTGCACATCCCCACGCACACCTCGCAGAGGAGCTGCAGACACACAGCCCCAAATCCATGGGATGAAACAACACCAGGAAACCAAAGCACTCTGCCTGATTGATGCAAACACCTCCCTAAAAACCATCAAAGCAGCGAGAAGTGGCATTTCCAGCGGGAGATGGCTACAGCCCTTGGATGGTGGCTGTAAGAGCCTTTCCTCCTAAGCCCCAGCACAACCCCAGTGTTTTTGAAGCAGGGGCCAGCAGGGCTGGGTGGCCACCAGCCACAGAGGCTGCTCAGTTTTGCACTGATAGCTGCTCTTTTTGTTTCCCCACGAGCTGCCAGGCTGCCAAATCCTCCTGCCAAATCCCTTCCCTGCAAGCAGAAGAAAGGAGGGCAAGAACACTCGGGACCCCCCCGTGTGTTAATTCCCTCAAGTGCTGCATTATTCCCACACTGGGAAGGATGGTTGGGGTCAGCAGTGAGATCTGGGGTTGTTATAGGGCTACTCCAGCTTTAGGAAGTGTCAGCACTTCCATTAAAGCTCCATCAATCTGGGGTTTGTAACTCATCTCTGAAAATTTGCTCAGGCTGCAGGAACTTGGCAGACAAGGAGCGTGTTGTGGGTTTTTTGTTGTTATCCCCCCTCAGCTGTTAAAAAATCCATGGTTTGGCTGCTTTTTAAGCATCTTTTGACACATGTATAAAATGTTTATTAGTTTTAGACATTTTTGGGCTTGTAAGACTCAGAATTATCTTCATTATTAAAAAATGAAATTTAAGGAAGCTGGAGGGCATCTCCAGAGAAGTTGACACAAATCCTGATGAAGCCACATGTATAAATAAGAGTTTCCTTGTCTCAGACTTGTCTCTACCCATGTGCTTCACAAAACCAGGGCTCTGCACTGGCACAGGGAAAATTCCTTGGGAAAAGTGAGCTGGTCAAGCCATGGACAGGAGGTGTTTGTGCAATCCCAGCCTGTTCCAAAACTGAGAAAAATGTCCACTGATCCCCTCCCCATATTCCAGCATCACAGCATCCAGCCACAGGTCATAGAAAAATCTGAGCAGAACATTGAAATCTGGTATTAAATATTGCAGTCTGTACTTAAATAATCTAGTTGTGGGGGAGGGAGGAGAGAAAGTGCAGGAAAATAGCTGAGGAACCAGTGGTTAACCAGCCAGATACCACATATGACATGTTCCTTCAGCCAAAACCTCAGTTTGGCTTTTTGGGGTGAAGATATATCATGTTCTCCCACTGGGAGTGGGGCAGCAGTGCCCTGGCATCCAACCCCCAGCACCTCAAAACAGCAGGATGCTGAACAGCCCTGCCCCAAATAAACCAGAATATACCAAATCCAACTTCTCTTTGTATTTAAATTTCTGTCAGCACCATCTATGTCATCCATGATCCTTTTGGGGTTTTTTTCCCAAAATATAGGATGATTTTCTTCTTTTCAGTATTAAAAAAAAGTCATTTAAAAATGTAGCAGCACAAGTGAGTTAATGCATGAGCCCCTCACCTCCAGAGATGTGGTTTCAGAGTTTGCAGAGTTTGGGCTGTCACACCACAGGCTCAGGGCTCCCTGGCACGTCTGGATGCAGCCATTCCATCACTGGGGTGAAGGGATGGGTTATCACAGGGCAAGGCTGCAGCACAACACAGGAAAGGAGGTTAGGAATTACATAAACTTGGAATTTCTGAATTAGAATCAGCTCTTTTCCAGCTAACAGCTAAATCCATGCATTTAAAGTATATGGAAGTTGGGTGGAGGTGTTGTTTGCTTGACACTCTGATGGGATTGGGATTTAAAAAACACATATTGAGGTCTGCTCAGCCAGCAAAGAGTGTAAACACACCCCAAGCTTCAAGGCTGAGCTTAAAAAAATTTGGTATCTGATATATTTTAAATATTTATTGTTCATGCTGCATAATTAACTTTGAAAGGTGATGTTTTTAAGGATGCTGAGGCCCAGAGTGGTGCCTACACCTGGAGTTTGGGGTGCTGTGGAAGAAACTCTCCAAGCACCAAGGGTGCATCACTGCACTCCAAGCCAATTACAATATTCCATATATCCCTCTGGAGCTCTTCCCTGCACTGTGGGGTAGAAGTCCCAGTAGGTATCCAGCACTCCCTATAGAATGGGGAAAAAAAAAAAATATTGTTTATTTCTGTTGTGACAGAAGAAAACCAAGAATTTTTGCCATCCCCAGACAATTATCAGGCTTGTGTCTCATTGCCTGACTCTGCCTTTTCCCAAACCCAGATTTACAGATTAATCCCAAGGGATTGCTGCCTCTAGAGTCCTCCAGACATTCTTCTAGAATTGCTCCTTGAAAAGTCCAACCCAAACCCTAATTTCCCTACTCATGCTCCTAATTAAAATATCTCTGCATTAACCATACACATCCTTATTCTGCATTACTGCCATCCCTCTGAACAGCTTTTCCTCAGAACTTTCAGACCTCCATGAGTGGAAAATTTGCCTTCCCAGCACCTCCTTTTTCCAGTGTTGCAGCAACATCAACTTTGAGCAGCTCTCAGAGAATGCATAGAAATTAAAATAAAAATTATAATACATGAGCAAAAACCCAAGCAAACCCAAATCCTTCAAAAGGCACAGACCTGGAAATTCCCCTTAAACAAGGAAAAGGGCAAACACTAATTTAACTGTCTGTTAAATGCAGTGGGAAGTATTTTGCTTCGCAAAATTCCCATTGCAATCTGTGAGATTTCTCTGTGTTTGGTCTCTTTTCATACTTTTCCCTCAGCTCCCACTGCAGATCCCATCCCTTCCCAACAGTCCTGAGTGGAGGGATGGTCCCTCCAACCTCATAGGGCAACTCTTTCCTTTTTGGTTTTGCTGAACTATGTCACAGATCAAAAAATGTCACAACTGCATTTCAAAAGATGAATTTTTTTGGTTTTTTTTAATCTCTGTCTCCCTTAAAGTTTACACAAGGTGATATGAAACTTTTAAACTTCTTTCTGTGTGTGACACTGAGTTATCAGTGACCAGCCCACAATTCCCTGGGGAAGGCAGGGACATCTCCAGCAGCAATCCAAGGGCATTGGGGGAGCACAGCCCTAAACACCTTCTGAAGTAACCAGAACAGAAGAAGAAACAAGAATATTTCTGTGTAATGATGTGGAAAGTACAGAAAACCTCAGAACTTTAACACAAATCTCTAATCCACATCAGTGCTTCCTGTAGCATTTTTGTTTCATCAAATCATAAATCTCTCCAAACCCAGGAGGGACCAAAAAGCACCTGGAGGAATGAGAATCCAAGATTCCATTTGAGCATCAAAGGTTATAAAAGGGTTAAAAGGATGGATCCTGGAAAGCTTTCTTTTTTTTTTTTTTTGGTAGTGCTTGGGCATAAAGCAGAGATAAGGCTTGGGATCCCAAAATACAAACTGAGGACTCCCCTTTCCTGGCAGAGCACCAAACCTGCAGATCTGGAACTTCCAGCATCATTTCATCACTGTGGAAACCTGGATTCCACCAGATGAGGTTTCCTGCTGAAATAGTTGTCATTTTCTTGGAGGCTCTGGAAGCAGAACCAAAAGCCTCCTCAGTGTGGGCAGGAGGACTGGGGAAGTGGGGGAGGAATAACTCTTGAAAAAAAGAAAAGCAAGAAAAGCAAACAGGAATTTCTTAGTTAAAACCCTGTTCCAAGTCCAGAGTCAGATTTTCTTACCTGAATTTTGGAGAAGCAGCAACTCCCATTCCTTCTGCTTTCCTGGGAGACAGAGAGGACTCTGGTCAAGGAGTGGATGTTGGTGCTGCACTTCTGCCAGGACGTGGCAGGAGTGTCCCCCTGCCCCAGCTCAGTCCCAGCCTTGACTCAGAGGGTGATTCCTCATTCTCCAGGGAAGTGTCACTGCAGGACACCACGTGCCTTCCCCAGGGAGTGATTTGGAGAACTCTTCCCAGTGGGAAGTGATCCATTGGGATGAGGGGATGTGCATGAGCCTGACAGCATCTCCCACTTGCAGGATTCCTATTTTTAAGGTCTGAGCAGCTTTGGCACCAGCAGTGCCCATGAAATCCCTGTTACACAGGACAGGGAGCTGGCAAGGACACGCTGTCACCTTCACTGTGCCCTTCAGTGTAAATCACGAACCTCAAGAGCTGCTTCTTCAAATTCCAACTGGTTTTTCTCCCTTCATTTTGATTTCCAGTGCCTCAAACAAACAAGCCTGGGGCTGGCAGCGAGCATTGTGCCTTTTGGAGCAGGATGAGGAAAGCCTTTGTCCTGGCTCTGGAGGGCAGCCAGAGCAGAGGCCTCTGCATGGAAAGACACGTGCCTGGAGAAGGCAATATTTTGTCATATTTTCCCCCTTTTGGTTACTGTCCAATATCACATCTTGGGTCACCTGGTGCAGACAATTAAAAAGAAAATCCCACAAACACTGGGAATAATTGCAGAAGGCCAGAAAGAAAAATAAGGGGGGAAAAAAGAGTCAATTTTCCAAAAATAAAACCTCTCTCAAAAAGCATATCCAAACAGCCAGAACTCAGCGCTGTGAATAAAATTATCAGACCCAATAAATATTTTATGCTGCCATTCTAATTGCCAAAAAAAAGTTAATTTCTGAAGCAAAGTTTCTATTTTTTTTTCATCTTTATTTTTAAACCCTTAACATAATGACTGAATGCCTAATACGAACTTGATAAATTTTTAAAAGCTCGCTTTGAAAAAAAAATAAAAAATAAAAAATAATTCAAAGCTGAACTTGAGCAGGAGACCACAGGGAAGTGTCTAATCCTTAGTCGGACGCCTGGCACAGCCCCGCTCCGGCCGGTGCCAGCATTGCATTCTGACAGAACAAGTGTTGCATGAGATGTGAAGGATGACTCCGGTCTGCCGAAAAACCCTGGAGCAGGTGTTCCTCATCCTCATTTGCAATGGAGCATGGCCCCTGGCTCAGTGAGCTGGAGCAAATGCGCTGGCAGGCCCCATCATGTACCTGCGTGCTGAGATGCACTAATGATAATGGATGCAGGCCTATTAACCAGCCCATTTGTAATGGCACACAGCGCTGATTGCTCGGGGAGTGAGTCAGCGCCTTTCCAAGGGGAGCGGGGCATGCTGGGGTCCCGTGATCCTCCGAGCATCCCTTCTGCTCGCCTGGTCTGCAGCTCTGCTAGTCCTTGTTTAATGGTACAAATGAATACATGATCTGCTACATGACCATACACCCGGATAAGGCGCGGTGGGCAGCGGATCCGCGCTGGGCCCGCGCGGGATTGAGCGGATCCCAGGTTGGGCTGGGCTTAATCTGAGAAGAACCAACTCCACAGAAGAGTCAAGGGTCCACCAGCACGTCTAAGCTTGGGGATTTACAGAAAGCTGCTGCTGATCTTTGAGTGAATGTTTTGGCGCATCTGGGGAAAAAACGTTCTGCTCGGCTTCTACCTTTCATTGCCTGGCTTTGCTTGGGAGGGAAAATCCTCCAAGAATAACCTTTCAAAACACACACACCAGGGCTTAATCGAGGTTTGTGTTGTTTTAAATAACTCCTCTGATGCGTTTTATACAAACAACTCTTGCTGAAAGCCCATTCCCTGTTTGTGGAGTAATGAGGGAGCTCAGAACGGACGCTCCTGTAAAAAGCACTCGTTAATAAATAGATCACATTACTTGTAGGTACTCGATTCCAGGGCCAGCTTAGTTAAACAGGCCCTGTTGGGCCAGAATATTGCAATCAGCAGAATACACTGTAATTATTATTGTAAACTCAAGGCCTGGATTTGCTGTGTTCTTGGCAAACCCCAATAAGCTGCTTATGCTGCCGGTGCTGCAGCAGCTCTTTGGATTCCTCTGCAAAATCTGCAAAAGGCCTCTTTTGTTACCTTTTTTTTTGCAAAATAGGTGGTTTGGTTGCCAATCTGGTCTAGCAGGCAAATTTCTCCAATTATTTTCCTTAATAAAATGCCCAGCAGACAACACATGGAAATTTATGAGAAAGATCAGCTCTTACCTGAAGCTGTAACAGCCACTTTGTATAAGTGCAGTTCCCTGTGCAATGCTTCACAATTCAAGCTGTGCAAGCAGAAAAAAAAAGACAATTTGTGCACATAAATTCCTGCATCAAAATTATCTGGCACTTTCTGTTGGCTTTACACTACTCCAATAATGCAAACCACTAGAAATAAAGTTAAAAGTTGACTTAATTAATTATTTTAGTATCTTTATATCTAAAAGCAATTATATCCCATCAGCCAGATTGGATCCAACATTCCTAATTTTGTTCTGCTTTTCCCTTGGCAAAAGATTTGAGTTTGAATGACCGTTCAGCCAAAAAAAAAAAACAACAACAACAACAAAAAAAAACCAAAACAAAACAAAAAAAAACAAAAAACCCCACCTAAAATAAAAGAGGTATGTACATTTAACACATCCACAGTGGTCAGGTAAAGCCCACCAACAAATGTCCACATAGATACAAACAAGAGAAAATTATATCATGGGTAATTGGGTCTTCTGACCCAGGAAATTTCATCTATAGAGTTCATAAGGAATATGAGAAGAATGAGGGACTTGGTTTTTAAATGCAACATCCCAATATTCCCAATTATCCATATAAAATCTTGCTGTTCTGATTTTGCCTTTGCTCAACGTGCTGCTTTAAAAAGCCAAACTTGGCAACCCAATCCTCCACCCCCAAGTCCTCACAACCCCCTTTGCTGGCAGCCATCAAAGGGGCTGGAATTTCTCTATATGTATTGTACAGTATATTTCAAAGGAATTTTTCTGCCATGCACAGTATATCAATACTCAATGTGGGAGTAATTTAACTTCTTAATTTATTGCAGCAGTAACAGCATTTTCAAACTGGTCATAAAATATTCTTGTACTCTTCTAATCTGGGTTTTCAATGTTCTATAATGGGAATTCTATGAATAATATTGGGAAGTGAGAGATATTTTATACAGTATCTCTAAGGGAACAGTGTTATTGCATAAAAGTTAGGTGACATGGGAGAGACTGATAGAGGTGGTGTTTAAAAAAAAATTTACCCTTCAGGATTTGTCACATGAATAATAATGATTTAGTGACATTTTTCCTTCCTAAAAATCAAATCTGCTCCAAGATAGGGTTACAAAAATATGTTCTAATTATGGATGGCTCTGAAGCATAGAGAGCAAACACAGCAAGTATCAGCTATCTAATGGCCATTGCAAACGAGCCAAATACCCTCTCCTGTCCATTTTTGAATGTATTCTGATTATTTTTGGTATCTTGCTATTATTAAGGCCCCAGTGAGATCAAGGTCCTGCTGTAGGACATGCCTCAAAAACAACAGGCACCTGCTGGAAGGATCTGCACTCACCACCCACTGCAGAGAGGAGAGAGGAGGGAGAAGGGTTGAGAGAGTGGAGAGGGAAGAGAGGAGAGGGGGAGAAGAGAGTGGAGAAGGGAGAGGAGAGAGGGCAAAGAGGAGAGAAAGGATCACTCTCCTCCTCTCCCAGGCAGGGCTGGAGCTGGATTTCCCCAGGCTTTAAAGGAGGGTATGAAACTACCCAGGCACAAAATCTCTCAAATCTCAACCATGCTGCCATTTAGGAAGCAAGATGAAGATGTTTTCTAGGCACAGAATATCAGAGGTGTCTTTCCAGGGAGGGCTGTGTGGATGCTCAGAGGTCCTGGCACGGCGGTGCTGCAGCACTTCCAGCAGTGCTCGGCTTCCCTGGAGGCTGCTTTTTGAATTTCCTTCCAAGGATTTTTGTCCTCTGATACTCCCTAGAGGTCAACAACAGCCTGTCTCACACCTTTTTGATTGGCACACAATTTTGTTTTGGCTGCAAAGAGAACTTTGTCCTTGCCCTAAATCAATGTTCAGCCCCGAGCTTTCCTGCTTTGCAGAGGCAGGGTGGGCAGTGCTCCAGAGGGCTGGGGGCTGGCACTGCCTCCTCTCCCCATCCATGCCCACTGCCAGGAGCTCCAGCCTCGGGGCAGCACCCTGGGCTCCATCACCCTGCACCCCCAGACCCCAGATTTTCCATGAAAGCTTCGTTTCCTTGCTTTCCTGGAGCAGCAGGTTTCCCGTTATTGTGCTTTCTGTTCTTCAGCACTCCTGGTGAAATTTATTGTTGTAAAACGCCCTGAGCACACTGGCAGGGAAAGACAATTACCCAGCATTTCCAGTCTCAGAGAAGTGTAATTGTGATATATCTGTGTGCTACCTTCCAACACAGTCCTGTGGGCTGGGTCTCATCTTTCCAATTCCACACGTTGTCTTGATGGCCCCCTGTCCTGTTATCCCTGCAGCTGGGGGCTCTGTCCAGGCTCCTGCACTTCAAAATAACCTTTCCATAGTCACACACAAGCCAGGAACTTGGGACTGAGGCACAAAGTGCAACAGAGGAACCACCATCATCAGTATTTCTACTCATTTTAGTAATATTCAATTCACATCATTTAAATTAGAGCCTTTCCTGAACCTTGTCTATGGTGTAAAATTAGAGGATTCTGAGGGTTTTTTGCTGAAAATGCTTTCCTAAAAAACATCCATTCATTGAACCCAAAGCAGGAAAAACTCAACAACACAGTGAACCAGTCTCTGCCCAGTTTTCCTATACCATAATTTTTGGCTGGAGACCCAAAATGAGCCAAGCCCAGCAAGGTCAGGGCAGTGTCACCATCCCAGGTCACATCACTCACAAAGCCACAGGAGGGGACTGTGTTTTTGGAACCAGCCAGCTGGAGCAGATGGTTCTGTTCAGTCCCTCAGCAGCTTTCCTGGTCTGTACCACAAGCTCTAAAATCAGGGATGAACCAGGAGCTTCTTCCCAGCTTACCCTGATGGTAGAGGAAGCAATTTTTGGGATCTTAGTGAGGCATGGAGTTCAGGGATTGAGAATTTCCAGGGCAGACAATGTGGCCTTCTAAGACCTCAAAATGTTGGTGCATGAAATGCTGTCCCAAAAAAACATAATATACCCCCCCTTTTTGAGTTTTCATTTACTGCCATTTGGGCATGTATTGGGAACTGAAGCAATCAGGGACACAGGTCAGTGATGGAGTTGGCAGTGCTGGGGTAACAGTTGGACTCAGTGATCTTAGAGGGTGTCTCCAACCTAAACAATGCTATGGTTCCAGGATCAAACACATTTTCACAAGGATCCCGTGGGATTGGCCATCCTGGACTGGTCCAAAGGTCCATCTCAGCTCCCAGAGACCACACCCATGGGAGGGCTGGAAGAGTTGGAGCAGGGAGCAAGTTCCCTATAGCTGTGCTGTCAGCTCCTGGAGGTTTAAGTAAACTCAAAACTGATAACTTCTGTCCTAGCTCTTAGTCCCAACACTTTTTGTGCCTTGTCCCCATACAGGAGCCACCTTTGACCCTCTTTATAGCCTCCTTCTATACCTGCAAGTTTAAACATCCTATATATCCTTTCCAAATAATTTTCCCAATATTTCTTTGTATAATTCATGTTTTTCTCCCTTTGACACTGCTACTGAGCCCTGACTGCCCATGACTGCCTCGTATACCAAATGCCCAAGACCAGGTTTGACTATCCCTAAGCTGATCTCTCCATTCCCTATAATCATTAATTATTTTACACAAGAAATGCCAAGCAGCTGGAAGCTTGGGAAGAATCAGTTATGAGCTGACTTGAGAAGGATACAGGATGGATGCAAAGGGCAGGTGGCAGAAATCCCACATATTTTCACCATCACAGAGCTTCACATCAATCCAGTATTTTTTTTGCAAGACCCAAAGCACGCCTGCTGCTTGGTCTGAGACATGAAGGATCTCGTGTCTGCTTTTATGTGTGTTAGCCCTGCTGAATTCTCCCAACTGTGAGCACAGCTGGGCTTCAGTTCCCTCTAAAGCTGACCAAAGGCAGCAGGATTTCCAGCACCACATCCATGGCTTTGCTCGTGTGAGCACCCAGACTTGTATACGCACGCATATGGAAATTTTTTCAACAAAAATTAAAAAAAAAGTTTCCAGGTAAAAAGAAGCCTATGAGGTTACCAACAGTGCAGGTTAATTGACATTTTTTCAGTGTCACTGCTTGTGCCTTCTGGTACAGACAAGGCTGAGAGGAATAATAATTTCCCTGCTCAGATACCCATTTCCAGAGCTGATGGTCAGTGGCAAAACATCTGGAGCTCAGTGAGAGCTCCCTTGAAAAATTAAGAAGACTCTGGAATCTAAGAGTTTCAGCAATATGTTTCAAACAACACTTCAAGCTCAAATAAATTACTTTTTGGACAAAGCAAAACAAAAACATTTCTGCAAGACAAAAACATTTTCCTGGACCATGTCCAAGCTTTGCATTTGCCAAAATTTGAAGTTATGCCCGAGGGAGAGCAGAGTACCTTTGGCACATCTGCTGAAACGAGGAGAACTGTGTCTCTGGCTGTGGTGAAGGAGGAGGAATGTAGCAACTTAAGCCTGATTTTTGGGGCCAGGAAGCACAGAAGAAGTGATGAAAAACAGCCCAAAGCAAGAGGAGAGCGATTTAGTTTCTTTTCCATGAGGCCGCCTCAGCAGCTCAAGGGGGGGTGGGCAAGAAAAGATGGGAAAGCTGTTAAAAAAAAAAAAAAATAACAGAAACTGAGGGTGGCTTGGCTGCTGCGTTTGGGGTTTGTTTTTTCTCACTTTCCCATCTGCAGTGGCTTTTGTAGAGATATCACAATCAAGAAGAGAGAAATCGGATCAAAGAGCCTGAGCAGCTTCTCTGGTAGCAGAAAATACCATTGGCACCTCTCCTTAGGTAGAGCAAGGATTCCTCGCTATTGTTAAGGCAGGATTTTCCTTGAAGTCCAGCTAATCCATTAAGGGAGCAGCCTGGCAGGGGCAATGGGCCAAGACCCAACGCTCTGAGAGCTGTGCAAGAGCTCTGGAAAGCAGCTGAGCAAAGAG